>JACDOX010000536.1:0-133618 GCA_014549065.1 Cardinalis cardinalis
AGAGACAGATCCTGTGGCACAAAGCCCACCTGGCAGTGGGCTGCACACCTCAGGGTTTGCCCAGATCYCTTCCAGGCCGTCCCTGCTGGGGTGGGGCTGTGCCAGTCACACCCACCAGGACCTGCAGAGGACCTGCTCTGCAGGGCTGCTCTCCATGGCGTGTGCTGGGGTCTGGGGCTGCACCTCCCCAGCGAGACTTTGCTCAGCCCTTGGTTGAACTTCAGGATGTTCCATCAGCCCATTTCTCCAGCCTGTTGAGGTCCCTGAGGCTGCAGCATCTTCTGGTGTCTCAGCCATTCTATAGAGAACTGGGACTAATTTTCTGGGTTTAGTTTCTAAACTTCATATTTATTTTTATATTTCATATCTTTGACATCTCAAAAGCAGTGGAAATCCCGGGAATGAAGGGTTGAGGACCTCCCATTTCTATACTTTGCAAAACTTAGTGTTTCATGTCTAACTGATCCTGTGGGGCAGCGAGTGGGAGACTGATGAAATCTGGGAGCATCCCCAAGGACTGAGTCCTTGCAGAAGCACTGCTGCTGAAATCACAGAGCCATGCTTAGTTGAGAGAATAAAGTAAGAGGGACTGGGAGAAGCTTTCTATTTCTGTTACTAAGGCTGCTCAGGGAGCAGATTTCTCCTCACAGCTGGAGAGCCCACAGAGCAGTAAAGGTGGCCAGGAGGAATCAGTCAGTGAACACCCCAGAAAGAGAAGGAATGACCCCACACACCCCACACCAGGGCACTGGCTGCAGACCCAGCCCTGGGGGCTRGGMCCCATTCTTTGCCAAAGGCTGTAAGTGAAGCAGGAGCTCAAAAGTCCCATAAAAATCAGGGAGCAGAAGGGCRTTGCTGCTACATTTCTGCTGAAGTGCCCAGCCAAAAAAGCACCAGGTGGTGCTTAATGCTGCCACCTCCCTATTTCTCCCTGGAGAATAAGACACAGCAATCATTCTGCTATTGAAAATGTGAATATAAAATATTTGAAGGGTAGAAAATCTGGCAGAGCTGCAAATCCTGATTCTGAGTTCTAAGGAAATATAAAGTATATAACTATTATTAGTTATATAGACTCTATAACTTAGACCAAAGTTACGAAGTGCTTGTATAACTTAAGTTATAAGATATCAATATAACCTGATATATCTCTATAACCTGGTATCAATATAACCTAAATAATGACTTTTATATATCTAAATAACCTGATACCTACACAACCTGAATCATAGCTTTGTATACCTATATAACCTGAATCATAACTTTTATACCTAATAACTTGACATAAATAATTTTTTATGCAATGTAATGGCTGGTATATGGTTAACTAGTTGCTTAATGCTGAATAGAAAAAAAAAAAGAAAAAAAACCTCAACAGGTGGACAGCTTTAGAATTAGGTAAGTATAGTCTAATGAAAAATAGTAATGATATATATAATACTAATGAAAAATAGTACTATTACTAAAAATAAATAAATAAACWCCTGCTCTGCAGACATCAGTCTGTGGGGATTTATTTCCAGTCTATCTTTTGGGCATCATATGCAGCCACTCTTCTAAGAACCTTAAAGCTCGTTTTGGTAATCTCTTTGTCTTTTGAAGGATTCAGTAAAAATCGCTTATGTCAATAAATCTGTTAAAACAGAGAGTGAAAGCTGGGGCCAAGTTTTAGAGAAAGRAAGAAGAACAGCCCATGGTAAGCACCAGTCCCATGTAATTAGTACTGGAGACTGCTGAGGCCATAGACACACAAGAATAAAATAACTTGTAATTTTTTCCCTGCTGCCCAACCCTGCTGTTTTCTGCTGCTGCTTTGGGTTTTTCACTACACATTAACCCCACACCTCATGTCTGCCCAGATCCCTGAGGCTCCTGCCAGTAGTTTTTTGTTTGCCCCCTTCAATGTGCCTGCCTTTGCCTCTCTGGACTTCAGCAGCTCAGAGTGACCCCAAGRTGCGTTAAAAGTCTCTTTCTCCAGCCTGGCAAAGAAGGAGTCAGAACTCTTCTATTCTCGGTCTCAAGGTTGTTTATTGTTTCTATAAAATTCTTTCTCCAACCCACCAAGGTCTGTCTGGCAGGTCGGGTTGAGGCACTCTGCCAGCCTCAGAGGCGGTGTTATCTTTTTATACTAAAACCTAYGTATAMARTATTTACAATTACTTCCCAATACCTATCACCTATGTTAGACAGTGAGTTTCTACCTTAAACCAATMTAAAAGTGCCAACATCACAGAGGCCAAGAGGAAGAAGGAGAAAGGTTGGACATGCCCAGATCCCTCCATCTTGCCCCCTGAACCCCCATTCTAAAAACCCCCAAAAAATCTATTTTTCACCCTGTGATAAATTCACTATCATTCTACTTAAACTTTCGTGGCTTGTCATTCTTCATATAAGGTTGGTAATCGTTTTTTCCAAGGGCTAAATCAAAGGCMCAGGGGTCTTAGGCTTTGTGCCAAKGTCTCTGAGMCCCCTGGGCAAGGGCTCGAGCCCTCCAGGGCAGCCAGAGGAATTTTCTGGGTTCTGACATCTGCTGTTCCAGGCTTTGCTGCGGGGTTGCTGCTACAGCCCATGCTGCCATCTGGACGGCACCGGGACTGGCTGTGCCCTGTGGGTTTCCAAAGCAAAGCCGCTGTTCTCCCCCCGCGCCCTCAGCAGCGCCGCCATCACCGTGGGAGGGGGCGGCCGGGCCGCGGCACAGCGCCCCCTGCAGGCGCGGGGGAATCGCCGCACCCCTGCCCRGCCGGGAGCCGGCAGCGCCCCTGGCGGCCGTGCCCGGAACTGCAGCGAGGGGAAAGCACCCGCGGCCGAGAGCGGCCCGGGGGTTTGTGCTCGGTTTGCTGGGGCTGCCTTTGGTGTTTGTTTGCCTTGTTTTATATGTATTTATATATTTATATATTAGTGAAGAACTGTTATTCCTTTTCCTATGTCTTTGCCTGAAAGCCGTGGGGGTTTGTCCTCAGTCACAGAAGATCACAGAAACCTGCCACCAAATGGAGCAAAACAACTTCTGAACATCAGGACAAGGAGATCTCTGCTCAGAGACCATTAGTTGTGGGCAAAAAGCACTCTTTTGTGGGCTACAAAAGAGACAAGTGTGTGTCTGGGGTCACTGGGGCAAGGAGGTTGGCATCAGTATGAAGTGCACTTGTGAAGGCCATGGGGTGTCAGAATAAAGAGAAAATACAACAGTGTGTGTCCACAGGGGTGAGAGGGAGAGGAAAGAAAACAAGCAGACAACTCCAAAGTGCTGTCTGGTGAAATGTGTCGTGTTCCAGAGGAGAATGAASCTTGCAGAGGTAGGGACAGAATATTTTACCTGCTCACGCATCCTACTGAGGTCAGAGTTGAATTTATTACTTTGTATTCTCTTCTTTCGGGGCTGCAACTATGCACTGCAGATATTCCAGGCTCTTCTGTGAGAGTCAAGACAGCTGTTACCGTCCTGTAATGGCCTGCTGGGCATCCAGAGAGGAAATTATGTGAGCTGGTGCCATGTGAACATTAGAAGGGTGTTACAAACAACATGTCAGGGAGAGTGACTGGGCCAGGAGTGGTCAGTGCTAAGCCACTTCTTCTCCTCTGAGAGACACCAAGGGAGGCAGTGCCAGGAAAGAACAGGTACCGGGGGTGGGGTGGGGGGTACCGGGACAAGAGGCATGGACAAGCGGGGACAAGAGGCACCGTGGGCCGGGAGAGACTGGACGAGACACCGGGGCTCAAGGCGGAGGAGTGAGGAGGCACCGGGAGGGGCTGTCGGTAAGGAAGGCGGTTAAACAGGGAGGTCCCGAGCCCAGCGGAGCCACCGGGGCCTACTGGTACCTGCGAGGCCGCGCCCTGGCCGTGCCGCCGGGCCGGGCCGGGGCTGGGGGAGGGCTTTGTTGYAGTAACGGCCGCGATGGCGGCGCGGCCGGCCCTGCCCGACTCGGTGCTGGTGCAGGTCTTGGCGCTGCTGCCGCTGCGGGACCGGCTGCGAGCGGCCAGGTAGGGTCTGCCCGGGCGGGAGCGGCCGGCTGCCGCCTCCCCGCCGCGGCGCTGACGGCCATCGCCTCCCCGCAGGGTGTGCCGGCGGTGGCAGCAGCTGGTGCAGGACCGAGCGGTCTGGACACATGTGGATCTGAGCCCTCACCGGGTACGGGCCGCCCGACCGCACCGCGGGCCGGGGCGGGGAGAGTTCCGCTGTGGGCGGGAGGGATGGGAGAAGCGACATCGCCCCATTGTGCACAGACACTGACTGGGGGGTCAGATCACCCCGCTGCGGGCAGAAGCTGAGGGGACGGGGGGGAACCGCCCCACTGCGGCAGCGGTGCCCTTCCCCAGCCGTGCCTGGAGCCGGGCCCTGTCACCCGCAGATCAGCCGCCGGACGCTGTGGCACCTGGTGCGGCACCGCCTCCCCGACAGCCTGTGCACGCTGCGGATGCGGGGCGTGCCTCGCTCCGGCGGCAAGCAGCGRCTCCTCTCCCCGGCACTGCTGGCYGCCCTTCGGAAGCGCTGCCCCCAGCTCCATCGGCTGTGCCTGACCGAGACTGACCTCCGCCATGTCCCGTACGAGAGCATGCCCGCCTCTGTCACCACGCTGGAGCTGAGCCTCTGCGACATCCCCGATGCCTGGTTCTGCGTGTCCCCTTCGGTGCCGCCGCCACAGGTACAACACCTCGCTATCCACAGCATTCCCACCTTYTCTGACCATCATCTTCTTGACATYTCCTCACAGAACCACTTGAAGACGCTGAGCCTTTGCGGCACCTACCGCGTCACTGATAAGGGGATCCAAGCGGCAGCTCCACACCTGGAGGAGCTCGAACGGCTGACTCTACGGCACTGCATCATTGGCGATGCTGCCATGGTATTCATCGGGCGGCACATGAAGCAGCTCCGCTACCTGGAAATCAGCAACGCCTACTTCCTGACAAACAGGGGGCTGGTGGCTATTGTGACACTGGAGCACCTGGAGACCCTGTGCCTTGACCTCTATGATTTGGTCTCCCTTGGTACTGTTATTGCTTTGTTGCAAGTGCTGCCTCGCCTGAACCAYCTCAAATTAGGTGGAACTTGCTTTGAAGATGAACTCCTCGGTAAAATTCAGGAGAATTTTCCCCATTGCACCATATCTCACACTCTGTGACCACCTGAAGTTCTATCCTTCCTTAGTACACCTGAAGCACTCCCTTTTTTTTCTTTTTTCTTGGAAAAGCCTGTTTTCCTGTAGCTTTGGGACAGAAGTCCCACTGCCGTTAAAATAATAACGTTTTTTCACATAAATATGTTAAAGGGCTTGTAATGTAAATAAGTATTTTAATAAGCTTTTGGTAGGATTCCTCCCTCCTTGTTTTCCATGCATCAGAGGAATTGGAAAGCTGGGAAGCACASCCAGCCTTTGGGAACTCCACTGACCAAAACCTGGCTGGGTTGATGACAAGTTTAAGCTCTGTCTTCTCCTCTGCCAAGGATCAGGCAGCAGCTTAATGAGTGCAGAATTCAAGGAGTGAAGTGAAGCACCCTTCTGTCACAGAAAAAACAGACCTGGCAGCCAAAACCTCACAATTACAAATTCCTTCTCCTTTCCTTCAAATTCAGATCTTCAAGTCACTTGTCAGACTGGTCATGAAGATTCCTGAACACCTGGGCCCAAGGGCCAGACATCCCCTTTGCCCCCAGGCATTGCTGGGGCTGCTGTTACCTCTGGGTTTTGCTGGTAACATCCGCATTTTCTCATCTTTTATTGTCTGTGCTCACATCCTCTTCTTCCCCCATCCCCCAATCCTAACACCAGATAACCACCTCAATGTTATGTTGTTTTTCTTAATTTTTAATCAATATTTTTAGGCAAATATTGTATTTATTTTAAAAAACTTGCAAACTTGCAAGCTTTTAACTTTAATTTGAATCCTTGGTTTTAGGACTTGTTTGTTGTTTATTTTTTTTTAAATCTGCTTCAGCATCCCACAGGAAACAGAGCAGGACAACTAATGCCTCAGTTGAGCCTTTTCTGGCCTGTTTTCATCCCAAACACCCYCTGCCCTCCATTCAGGTGCAGCACATGCAATAAACCTTTGGGTTTCAGATGGTCCTGGGTGGCAGTGACCCTCCCTATGATTGAAATCCTCATTGCTGTCAGGTAGCCTTTGTGCCCTTGCTTCTTTTTTCTTCCTAAACCCAGTCTCAGGGTAGCTTCAGGGCAAATATCCAAAGATAAAACGTTCCAGCTCTGCTTTGGAAAGCATCTCAAGGCTGCTGACTTAGTAACTACYACTCTGTGTTTATCCCAGACATGGAGATTACCACTGGTGGAGTCAGCCTTATTAAAACCTCCAGCATTCCCTGTTCCAGCACTCTGAGATGGGGAGGGACAGTACAACAGGAAAAGGGAAAATCAAGAACAGTAAAAATCCATCAGTCAGTCAAGGCACAGTGAGAGGCAGCAAGAATCTCAATGTTCTCCTGATCCTTGCAGCAGGATCTTTGCAATCCCAATGGCACAACAACAGTCACAACATGCCAGTTTTCCATTCACTAGCTGCTAAATAGGGAACAGCAATTACAAACTGATATGGTGCAAAGTGGAGTGGTTTAGGTTTAGAAGCAGGAGGGGAGCTGTAAATATTGAATTACCATGGGCAAATTAGGGGAATAAACAACGGGAAGGTCTTTAATCAGCAGTTCTGGTTCTGCTCACCCTCCCCACATACCTGCCTGAAGCTCTCTGGAGGGCTGTTGTTGACCTTTATTTCTTCTGATTTCCAAACTCAAGGGATTTTTACTCAGTTCATCTCTATTTCATCTTTTGCTGACTTGAGCATTTCTTCCCCCAGACCCACCTTCTCAGTGTCCATATACACATCACTACATCAAAGCCCAAATGTTTTTAAAAACACATAATAAATGAGTTCAGCTCAAAGACAGCTAAACCTTCACCAAAACCAGGACACAAAACTGGTCTTAGCATCCTGAGAGGAGCAGCAGTTCACAGCCCTCAAAGTGAATAGAAAACTCAGAGAAACCTCAAAATTTGGGGTTATCAATCATTGCAACAAGTGACCAAGCTGCTCCTCTGCCTCTTCACACACCAGCTTACACACATGTACCACAATTTCATACATGTGTCTATTTAATATTCATACCCAGGTGTTTTATCAGATCCAAATCCATTTTATTTTCTCAGCCAAGTGCATCTGCTTGTGCCTTCTGTCTGGCTCCTGACTCTGAGAGCCTGAAGGATGCCAGTGGTACACAGAGCTGACTGACAGCCAGGTGTGTGGGGGCAGCTCCATGGGTGCACTGGCAGTTCTGGCCAGCAACAGCTTTCTCAGCTGGCACTTTTGTGAGCTACAGTTTTGCTCGTGGTTTTCAAGTTTGCAGCCAGATTCCATGAGAGAGAAAAAATTTATTAGCACAGAGGAGTTGGTTTTGAGTGTGGTGCAAATGGGAGTTTGTTCTTGGAAGGGGAAAGTCAGTGAAATCTTTCTGTCCTGACTCAGTTTCTTTGAGAGCAGTGACGTTTTGAACTTGGATCTGCATTTTGGGTGGTTTAGAGCTCGAAAAGGTGAATTTCCTTCTTCTGCAAGTACACACCGCCATCGTGTGGTGTGCTTTGTGAGCGCTGACAATACCCAGGTAAAACTCGCGCCCTCTCTGTCTTGGCACTATSAGTGTGGGAGCAGCTGGTGTAGGGGTTCCGTGAGGGATCCTGAATCTTCGAGACTGAAAGAATGTCATCCTGCATACAGCTGAGAAGGAAGACAAATCGTCTTACTGTTGGCTGGGCAGTTTATAGGCTGCAAAAGAAAAGCAAATTCCAGCATGGCCTCTTCCTCCTCTAGAACCTTTTCCAGGAGACCAAGTGCTGAACATTCTTAGTTTTGTAACTGGACTCTTTGAGGCTGCAAGGGGAAAGGGAAGGCCAGTGCTTACTTGTTATAGGGCATACAGTAGGAGAATCATTGCTGGACATGTTAAGTTTTGAAGCTGGGTTTTGGAGAGTGAAAGAATGTGATGGTACATGAGGATGAGCAGGAAAATTCATGACTCCAGAGTGTGGTTGCTTTTCACAGGATGTAAGTTAAATGTTGAGACAGCACCAGCTTGCTGAACCAGTGCTGGTCTGCACCCTCCCCTTGCCTCATGCAAGCCATGCCAAACACTGGTGCAATATTGTAGTTTTCTTCTCAGCTTTCTACCACAATATTTACTGAATCCCAGAGTCTAAAGCTAAACAGAATTGTTTCAACATAAGTCTTGGGAACTTGTGCCAGCGCAGATAGTGTTCACAGACCTTCCCCCTTACAACCAGAATTTGGAAGGCAATTGTGGCAGGCACTCTCCTCTTGCAGCCTTTAAACCGTGGTGCTCTGCAGGTTAATTCTCAGCCTTATGTTGCATCATCCACTTGCAGTCTGAAATGTCAGTTTACTGTGGTGCTCAGAAGCACGCCAGCACATTGCACTTGTGGAGGTGCAAATCAAATTTCCAGCATGGGCTCCTAGATGGGAATTACAGTTAATTTCCACAGGAAGGAAAGCACACAGGCCCAGTACTTTAGGTGCAGGTCAGAGGTGGCCCAGGGGAGGAAAAGTCCAGGCAGACCAATCTGTCCCAGCAGCTTTTGTCTGGGAGAAATCCTTGGATGTACAGGGGCATTCAGAGTTTCTGCCATGGCCTCCTAGGTGAGAATGACAGTGCATTTCCATGGTAAGGAAAGCACACAGCCCCAGTGTTTCAGGTGCACCTGAAAGGTGGCCAAGGGGAGAAGGATGGTGGCCAAGGGGAGGCCAGTGCCAGGCAGACTTGTCTGTCCTGGCAGCTTTCATGTGGGAGTAATCCTTGGATATACTGAATTTTAGAGGTGCAATCCAAATTTTGGCCATGGGCTCCTGGGGAAAAAAAAAGGAATATTCTTCTCCATAGGAGGGAAAGCTCACAGCCCCAGTGTTTCAGGTACCRATGAGAGGCAGCCCAGGGGAAGTCAAGGCCAGTGGGACCCCTATGTCCTGGCAACTTCTTTCTGGGAGCAATTCTTGGTACTAAAAAGCACTACTAGTAGATTACAGCATAACACAAAACAGTGCAGGACATCAAGGTACCTATATTAAAGCTAGCAAAAGGAACAATATTGATTAGGAGTCAAATGTAACTGACCACTGAAATGATGATAATGTATACAGATTCCTTTCACTTAACCTTCAGAGGGGTAACTGCGAAGCAGCCTTGCTCATGGGAGAAACTCTACACATTTCCAGRAAAAGTACAGAAAATTTCTGCTTTGTCAAAGTTTGGTGTAGCTTTTATATAGTGAGGTGTCTGTCAGTCAGAAATTCAGCTTTATTTTCCAGATGCCAGGCCAGTCTTAACCCCGTGGCACGAGAATAACTCAATACAAGACAGCTTGTGCTGTTTGAGATATCTGACCAGTTAACAAGCATCAGATAAGCTCTTATGTGGGGCGAGAGAGGTGGAATCCCGCTCTCAGCCCTGGTGCCTGGCTGTGAAGGACAGCCCTTTTCCATAGGGAGGAAAGCCTGGTGCCTCAGTGTCTGTGGGGCAGCTGAGAGGCCATCCCCAGCGAGACCTGTCAGTCTGGCAGCTTTTGTCTGGGAGTAATCCTCGGATGTTCAGTTTTGGGAGGTGGAATCCCAGTTTCAGCCACAGAGGCCTGGCTATGGAGGGCTGCTCCGGTGCCCCAGTGTCTGTGGGCAGCTGAGAGCGCCCCCATGGCCCTGCCGGTACTCACCCTGCGAGGCTGAGCCTGCCCCTCATCACCCCTGGCCCTGCCCATCAGTCACTCTGAGCGGATCCCTCCACATCTYAACTACTCTTAGTACCGCCTGTCAATCCATCTCCTGGGCTGATCCCGCCTGTCAATCACTTTTAGTCCTACCTGTCAATCAMTGACAGGTTAATCCTAGGCTTAAAGCCCTTCACAGCCAACACAGACACCGTAGCTCGAGACAGTCCACGTAGCCCTCACAGCGCAGAGCYCTCGCAGTCTCCACAGCCTTCCCAACATTCATAGATCCCCTCGCCCCCATCGCCCTCTCAGCTCTCCCATCCCTCAGAGCCCCCACAGCCCTCACGACCCCCGCGCACGCGCGCTGCGCCTCACGGTCTCTGGCGCATGCGCGCCGCTCTCCCCGGCCTGCGGCCGCGTGTTCTGCCGTGCCCCGGATGTGGCCCCTGCCCGGGAAAATGGCGGCGCCGGGGTGGGCGGAGGGAGCGTTGTAGCGCCCGGTGCCGTCCCCGCCATGGCGGACCTGGGCCGGCAGCTGCACGAGTACCTCGCGCAGTCTAAGGCTGCTGCGGCCGCCACCGGTCCCAGTGCGGTCCCCGCACCGCCGGCGGCCGGCGGCTCGCAGGAAGAGGCGGGGGACGGCGGCGGGCTGCGGGCCTGGCTGGGGGCGCTGAWCCCGTTCCCGCCGGGCAGTGCCCCGGGCGCCACGGTGTGGCCTTGGACGGGAGAGGAGGACCCGTGGCTGCCGGGGCTGTCGCGCTGGCAGCGGCTGGCGGGCAGCGGGCTGTGCGTGCTTCTGGCCGCGCTGTGCTTCGGGCTGGCCGGGCTGTGCGTGCCGCTGCTGCTGCTGCGCGCCCGCAAGTTCGCGCTGCTCTGGTCGCTCGGCTCGCTGTGCGCGCTGGGCGCCGCCGCGCTGCTGCGCGGGCCCGCCCGGCTGCTGCGGGAGCCCGGCCGCGGGGCGCTGCTGTACCTCGGCGCGCTCTTCGGGACGCTGTACGCCGCGCTGGCGCTGCGCAGCACCGCGCTCACCGCGCTGGGCGCCGTCGCGCAGCTCGGCATCGCCGCCACCGCGCTCCTGGCCGCGCTGCCCGGCGGTGCCGCCGGCCTGCGCCGCCTCGCCGGGCTGCTCCGCGCCGCCGTGTGCGGCCGAGGCAAGGCGGCGCTGCCTCTGTGAGCCCGGCGCGCCCGGGAGGAGCGGCCGCGGCCCCGCGGGAGTCCCTCACACACGGAGCCGGAGCCTCGCGCTGTCGCCAGCCGACTCCCAGACCGGGGACGACGCTTCTCTTCGCCCTCTCCGCGTCCCGGCGCGTTTTCCTCGCCAGCCCTCGAGGAGCAGCAGCGGGGCTGGCAGCCCGGAGCGGCCCCGGTGACTCGGAGCTGCCGTGTGCGGTGTCAGCCTGCCGAGCCGCCCCCGAGCTCGTTCTCTGCCTTACCGCGCTGCCAGCTCCATAGCCACGGCTTGGCATCGCTGCAGCGCTGGGTGGGGAGCTGGCAGCATCCCGCTCGTTCCCCAGCCCGGGACCGTGTGGCTGCTGCGGCGGCTGCTGCGGAGCGCGCGGTCGGAGCCCATGCGGGCATTGTGGACTTGCCCGGTACTGAGGAGCGGCTGAGGTGCGCAAGGCTGACGGATGCTGAAACATGAAGATGATTTAGCAAAATGCGATCGAGGCTAGGGGAGAACATTGAAAAATTAACTGGTATTATCTTATTTTGTGCTGACCCCTACACTATGAACACGTACTGGTTTTGCTGTCTGTCACCTCAGACCAGTGGTGAATACGAAGACTGTGGCCACTGAACTGCATTTCTCTCTATAAAGCAGCTTTAAAATAACCATCCAGTAAGTGAAACCAACTTTCCTGGGGCTGTGAGTCACAAGCACTGCCCATAATTGTAAGGGGAGGGGGTGTTCTGCATGATGATGAGAGGATGCAAAGTGCTGATGTTGGTTAAGAGCACTGGCGTTTGCAGGTACTGCTGTAAGGAACCAAACTGGGCTTTAAAACGGGAACTTCAGCTCTTAGAACTTAATTTTTGTGTAGAGATATTGCTCTCTGAACTTGGGCAGAAKTTGCTTACTTGTCCCAGCCTGACCTTCAACAATAGATTTGCCAGTAACTGGAGCTCTGCTTCAGTGCAGAAACTGAGCTGCCTTAGGAGGGTGCTGAATTCAGGCTGACAGAGCTGGGTGCTCCTGTTTGGGCCGGGCACCGGACCCGTGCAAGGAAGTGGGACACCGGGGCCTCRCTGCACAGAGCCCCCAGTGAGTTCTCACCGAGCATTTGTGCCTCGTGGAGAAAATAAAGCCACTGCAATACTTACCTGCTATCACTATTTAGTTTTAATTGATTTACCAAATACTTTTCTGAATTAAACTGAAATTGTTAAAGGGGGTGCTTAAGTGTACATAGATTGCTTTAATAAAACTATTTGTATCCAGTTGTCAGTATAGACATTTCACTAATGGTCATTTTTCTTTCCATTAGGAATGTAGATCAGAGCTATCAGAATAGCATTAAATTAGCTCTCTTGTTTTTACAATTTCTAAATTACAGTATATAAAATTAATTTTATTCCTAACAGCAGTGTAAAATTAAATTTGAGACAACCTCTGAACTAACAGTTAGAGCATAAGAATCTGTGTTCAGCACTGGTAAAATAACATGACCTGAGGAATACAGAAGTATAATCCCATTAAATAACTGTGCCTGTTTCCCAGTAATAGTGGGTCATGGTATCACAGAATGGGAAGCTGCTTCTGTCTCTGCTATGCTGTTACCTTCCAAGATTCTGTAGAAACTATATCTAATAAYCAAATTTTCTTATGACTTTTTGAGCATATGACTGTGAAATACCTCAAAACTCCATTTTAAAAGCTGCCCCTTRAAGAGTATTACTTAAATACCACAATTGTTTAAGGAATTAGACAGTCATCAGAGGAAATATAAGTTGTCTAGATAAAGCTGGGTTTTCTCTTGTTAGATACACTTTATCTTGTTTTGGTAGAGGACTGTGGTTTAATTACTACCTAAAGCTCACCCTTAAACATATATTTGGCTTACTAAATAAAAAAAAAAAAGAGGGCAAGCTTTCCTCTTTGCTGGTGATTAAATCATTAGTATTTCTCATGAAAACTTCAGGACAAATCCCAACTCCCAGACCAACACCCAAAGTGCCCAAAGTCCTTCAGATAGAGCTAAAAAGCATTTTTTCTCAAGGGACAAACTATCATATCAGATGCATCTCAGCTGTTTATAGTTAATTCCTTTTAGATCTTTCTGTCTCTCCTGAGCCCCATGACAAGGATTTTATAGGATTTTCAGTTACAATTTTCAAATGTGATTTGATACACCACAAATTAAAAACCAAGTTAAAAGTATCTGACTGAACCAAGAGAACAGCAGTTAAGCATCTGTGCTTTGATGTCTTTGAGGAAAATGGGACATCAGGACTTGAGCCAGTCTTTGGTAACCCTGCCTATGAGAAGATGCAGCAGCTCTGTGTGTTACTGGGTTGCAGGAGCCTCTAGAACTGTCTCATCCTGATTATATCCTGAAATTCAAGGCAGGAGAGAGGGAAGCCTGGTTGTGGTTTTTCATTATATGCTCTACTTTCAATATAGGACCTTCCTGAGGGGTACCTGTACAGTAAGTACTTAGGTGATAACATTTTCACTGAGGCTTTAGGTGTTAAAGGAGCCTTCTGATAACATGATTAATAGGAATGATTTATGGGGAAAACAAACTCATGGTTGGTAAGCAGCTTTATTATGAAATGTGGGAAATGGGAATAACCCCTCCTCCTCATTTCCCTCCTTTAGTAAAACCAGGTAACAATATCCTAAAGAAAAAGACACTTAAAAAAAMCTTATTGAAGTGATGAATTGCACTTCAGCAATTAATGCACCAGACTCTGCTGAACACCCGTAGCTTTAAACAGTGTGTCACACACAGCTGCTGTAAAACATACCAATCAAGCTGCTCAGCTTTCTGTCTCAGTTTCTGTAAACAGATGCTGTTTTGAACAAAAATCTGTGGCTTGCCTAGGTGAAGTGAAGAATGCCAATCTTTGCTGTGATGTCTGTCTTAGGATCCAGGTTATGTAACTCACACTGTGTCTTTGACAACTTGTTCTAAACACTGTTCCACTCTTCTCTGTTTCAGGATGGCAGACTGGCAAGCAGTGGTGATTGCCTGCAGTTTGGAATTTTGACCTCAGCACCATTGTAGACAGCTGTGGCTAAAGATGAAAATGAAACTTCTCTGTACATGATAAACCAAAGCCCTAGGAATCTGCTCTCAGTATTTTAACTGGCTGAGACTTCAGGAGGTAGTGCTGTTGCTCCATCTGAAACACAAGTTTGCCTAAATACAACCCTCTGTAATAATAGGTGAGTAAAGAATCACACACTGTTGATTTTTTTTGTTAATTTTTGCGCAAATTACATTCTGTATTCATACAAAACCAACGTAACTCTTTGACAAACTGTACATATAGAAACAAGTTTCTGTCTGGAGGTGAACTGAAATCTGTGGAGATGCTCCATGTTCCACAACACTTAAAAGAAATTCCAGCTCTTGACAAAACAAGAAAGTGAGGGGAATGGGAGTGGAAAGAACAAAACAAAGGTAGCTACAATATTGCAGCTAGAGGCAAATGACTGGTTCAGRAAAAGAAAGACCCTTGTTAGGAACTAATGCACATTCAGTTATCCCAGTTAAGAATCCAGGTTCGTGGCATTGCAGGTGAGTCCAAAGTAGCAGTCTGTTTAAATATTGTCCCACAAGGACTGGGCATGACCCAGTCAAAGCCTCTTCTATCGGCCTCGTCCACCCCGAGATCCTCCTCTCCGGGACTGGCCAGAGTTCATGTTATTTCCTCTTCCCCAATTGCTGCTGCTCCTTCCTCCTCGAGAAGGGTTATTGCCTGCCCCAGGGCCTCCACCAAAGGCTTCCTCCCTGTGGAATCCATCGTGGTGGTCTCCATCTAGAGAACTGGACCTCCCAGATTTCGGCGCTCTCTGTGAAGGTCCCGAATTTCCTCGTCCTGCAAAGGAAGCACAACCAGTTACTGGTGGAAGTTTGAGCTGAGTCTCTTCTCAGACATGCCAGATATGGAGCTGCTTCTACTGTGGTGCCCTCATTCATAAACCAGCTGTAGCTGAGACCTACAATTTAAGGCCTCCTCTCTCAGTACGATTTTCTTMTACAGATTTAGGGTCTCCATTACAGTTCAAAAAATGGACAACAATCAAGGAATTCCTTGGGAATTAGAGGAGCTTGTATTTGATACTRTCAGCAGGCACTGAAATGAAGACAGAATAATGATAGCTTTTCCTCCAGACTGCCAGTTCTTGTGCTAACACTTTGGTTCTCTCTGTGTTTTTATTGCAAAATACTTTTTTTTAATCCTAAACAAAGAAATTGCACTGTTGACAAATTGAGACAGTTGAGGCTGATGGTGAAGATCATGAGTAACATTACTGTTTTGTTCAATTTTTTGCTAAAAATAATAGAAAAATGCTTTATTTTACTACTAACCTGGAACAAAAAGTACTCAAGCTCTTACTGCCAGGAACAGAATGTTCTGGTTATCACAGAATAGAATTTTCTAATCCTCACATACCTTTTTGCTTTTGATATATTTGATATGAACAACAAAAAACCCCAACCCAATTCATTAGCCTAAAATAAGCAGCAGTATTTTGAGAAAACAAAATCAGTGGTAACCTTGTTTAAGAACACATACTACAGATAAATTCAGGTATCTTTGCTGCACTTTAGCAAGAGTGATTTTTGTTGACTGTGGTTGGTTCCATGTAAAACAATCACCAAATTGTTTCACAGAAACATTCATGAAGTTTTAATCTTCAGAAGACTTTCCCAATACAACTGAAGGTGACACAGCCCACATATGAAGAAGTATTGTTCATGGTTTGTTTATCAGGCTTTCTGCCATCATTCTAAACTTTCTTTAGCACATTATGAGTTAATTACCACACTTGTGCCTGGACAACAATTGTTTTGACTTTAACAAAGAATCTGATAGAGTTATCACAATCATTACTGAAGCTGGAAAAGGAATCCTTACAGATTTGATAGATGCTGGCTAAATTGAGAACTACAGCATGTGATATGGAAGGRAAAATAATGGTAGAGAAGTTTATCAGCAGATAAACATCTGTGAAGGAATGATAAAATTTAAAACATCTGTGATAACATTTAAAACATCTGTGAAGGAATGATAAAACCTGGGAACAGAGTCCATGCAGAGGAGGAGTGACAAGCAGCTAAAACTGAATGAGCTTTGGGACAGTGGTGAGAGAAGTGGGCTGGGATTCAGTGTTCAGTGGCATCAGAGACAAAGCTGTGCAGTCTAACAACACAAATTCAGCTGCAGGCTGCCAGCTCAGCATGTGGGGGCAAACGAGAAGGATGTTTGTCCCTGATCACTACCTGACAGTGGGTAGTCAATGTGAGGACATTAAAGAAAGACAACATTTACACAAGAAAACAGAAGCCCTGAGATCTGTAAGAAATGGGATCAAGAACTGTGTGATGCTAACAGCACTGACTCCAGAAGAATGTGTTCTGTGGATTGCTGTAACATGGGACCACTTAGAGGGAACTACAACACCAGGAACTGTTAGGAAAGAATGGAGAAAGTGGAACAAGTACAASAGAATGGTAGAAATCCATGGTTATACCACATCTTAAATAGTGTGTGCAATTCCTAATTACCTCATTTAATTTAGAAAAGAACAATTTAAAACTCAAAATAGCACATACAGAGTAACAAGGACAGTGAAAGAGAACAATTTCTAGAAAGAAGACAGAAATCAGAGCTCTGACTTGGAGAAGAGCTGGTTCAGGCTAGAAGTGGTGGGGTTCAGTGCAATCAGAGGTGGCATTCAGTAATAACAGGAGCCAACATTCAACTTAATTGCAACACAAAACATCAAATTAAATTAGTGAATGATAAGCATAGATCAAGGGGAAAACATTTTCCCTCTTTTTTTTTTTAAGCATAATCTGCTTCAATCAAGTTTTAGAGGTCTGTCCATGGATGTTGTGTGTATCAAAAGTTTATAAGATTCTTAAAGCAATTAGAGAAGTAACAAAAGGTAACTAGAAAGCCATTACATATAAAAAGAATGTTTTAGTAAGTCAGATCTTCAGAGTTTTAGAGACCACTTCAGGGACATATCACTCCAGGCTCAATGTTCTTATATTTGAGTTAAAGAATAACATCACAAGCATTAATATTAATAAACAATTATTCTGAAAATGAGGGAAAAATGCTCTTAATGAGTTTTCCAGTTGAGTAAYAGGGAACCAAAAAACCAACTACTTTTCAACAGGGCAATAAAGAAGAGAATTCTGCAGTGCTGGAGACAAGATTTGGATTTGATGTTTGAAAATCCCTCTGTTCTTGTGTTCCTGTAAGACTGGTCTGTAACTTCCCAGCTGGAAAATCAGATATTTACCAGCTCAGCTTTATCCCCTCTGAACAGAGAAGTTCTGGATACACTTAATACTGAAAATACATCCCAGTGTTACATAAGGGTTCCAATCAAAGGGACTTTTTACCTTTGCCCCTCTCCTCTGGAGGTCCACCTGGAGCATCCATGTCCCTGTGGTCAGAGGTTCCTGGTCCATCGTGCCAGGGACGTTTCCGTGGTGGCAGTGAGGCCATGTCCATGCCCTGGAGTGAAGAGGAACGTTCTCTGTTGGCTGGAGAGTGCCCATCATGAGGAGGGTGATCTGGACGAGGACCTGTGCATGAAAACACAAGATAAGTAATGTTTATTGGATCATTATTCCTCATTTTTGAAGGCAGCCACATAAATTTACAAACTGCCCACACTGTTTGGCACACAGTTGGAAGTTAAAATTATGTAAAGCTTCTCCCCTGTCCCATTTTTTAGTAAAAAAGCTAAAGGTAAAACAGATTTTTAAGATGATGGGAAAAAAAAGTGTGGCATATGTGAAGTGTTCTTTTCAGTATAAAAAACTTCCATGTATTTTAGAGACAATCACACCTTCATYTATTCATGTGCCATTTGTGCTTTGTTTTCCATGACATTCTACAGCTCTGTCTTGCCCCATATGGGGCTGCCTTTAGTAACACAACTGCAAATATAAGCTGTCAGACATTGCAGCTGAAAAGATACCAACACAGAGAAAGATTACTGTTGGCATTAATAAAGATATTTTAAACCCCATGACATGTGATTCAGTCATCCAGAGGTGACAGTTGCCTGGGCAGTTCTGGACTGTACAAGAACACAACTAAAAATCAAGGCTTTGAGGGCACAGTCACTTTTATTCAATAAGACAGCTGCATTTAGAGACAGTTAAATTCTGTATAGTTCTTTTTTCCTAAATTTCAAAGACCAAAAAACTGCATTTGGCTTTTCTCATGGTAAAATACTGGTAACAAACATGTGAGGTACAGGACAACAACATGATTTTTAAAATATTTTTTAAAGTTATTATATTGTAGAAGTCTACAAACTTCACCAAATTTTTTACCTGGTTCTCTGTTTCCATCCCAGGAGTCTGGCTTCCTCCCTCCTTCAAAGCGTGGGAATTCATCTGGAGTAGGAAGCAAACCCTTCCGAGCTCCTGAGCAGTAAGAGAAGCAGGGGACAGGAGTAAGAAGAGACATTGCATTCATGAAAATAATGTCACCTGCCCAAGAAATTCCTTTCCTTCCTCATCCTTGTACTTCTGTATGGAAGAACATTCCCCTTACCTCTCGGAGCACCTCGACCTCGCCCCCGAGCACCGTGGTCCCTTCCTCTGGAGTTTTCATCTGGAGAGTCAAAAGCATCATCTGGCCCAAAATCTTCAGGGCCAGGAAAGCCATCTCTGCCCCTGGGTCCCCGGCCCTCGTGCCTCGAGGGTCCTCCTCTTCTGAAGCTACAACAAAGAACATGATACAAACRTGGCTTTTAGGCATAATTGAGGCAGTTTAATTATCAACTCACTTCTAAACTGTTTCACTTAATGCTACAGMACATAGTTAGTAGAACAGGATTTGTAGGTGGGAAAGTGCCCATTTCAGCCTTTGAGCACTTTGATAGTAAGTTTTGTAATCTTCCTCTCATATTTCCTTCCACTGATTATGTTGGTTTTTCATACAAGAAAAATATTATTAAACACASTGCATTCATTTAATGAAAAGGTGGGAAAAACAATCAATGAGTGATGATAGATAYAAGGTGAGGTAAGGCAAGGCAAAGTGTGAGTTCCCCTTAACTCTGATGCTCTTACATTCCCCTTTTTTCCTTTCCATTTCCATCATAAACTGAAAACATAGAAGCAATGAGAGTTGTGGCTGTAACAAAACATTACAGGATCTCATTCCTATTAGTTCTGTGATTCTTTTGCCAGACAATTCTCCTTTTCATTCCATTCTTCCAAGTTTACAATTCTAGCAAATGCATCTAGACTGCCCTTGGATCTGTAGGCACAGTGATGGCTGCACAGTGCACAGTGGCATTCTGCAACCTGAAGAGCAGTTTATCCAACTGCAGTAATGAATTTTGTGTTGCAAAATGTAATTATGAGCCTGAAATTGATAACTGCTGTCTAGTAAGTACCAAGGGCAACTTTCAGGAATTTGATTGRGTTCTGCACAGCACCTTAGCTGAGTACAGCTCCTCCAGCACTGCACTGAGGCCTTGGACAGCTCTTCAGAGAGGAGAATGGCTCTTGCTGAGCTGTCAGTGCCACGCCAGGTAAGCCTGCAGCTGGCTGTGTGAGTAACTAGTGAGTAACTAGCAGTTCTGTTCCTGACACAAGCAGTTCAAACACCTGGAGGGTTTGCACAGCTCAGCCCTGCCCTGTGAGGACGCCTGTCTGTCACAGCCCGCTGAGGTGTTCGGTGGTGCAGGCACACTGGTGTCCCCACCGTGCCACCCCCCTCAGTGACAGCACACGGTGTGGAGCTCTCCTTGCCCAGTCACAGGTGCCTCCCACCTCCCCAGTGTTCCCAGTTCCACACTGGCTGAACTGGAAGCACACAGCATTCCCGTGGTGTTGGCTGTGTGCAGCATCCCCTTCCCCAGCTCATTAACGACACAGTGCATCCTATTACAAGCAAAACTTTAGATACTTTTATTTAGAATTTTAACAACATTAACCTTTTAATTACAAATTTAAATATTTTAACAGTAGTCATAACACAATACAATATTCTTAAACTTTTACATTGTTTTTAATAAAAAACAATAGGTCTGTCTCCACCTCCCAGAAAACAAACACAATACAGAGAGGAGGCTGCTGTGCCTGTACAGGTACAACAGTGGATGGAGGAGTGCTTTGTATGGACCATGAACCATTTACATTAACCTGGATGGTTTGGGAAAACAAACTCAACAGTTTCAGGTACAAATGGTTCAAATAATCACAGAGCAATATTGTTTAGCCTTGAAAGAGCACAGTCCTCTAGAGGTTTCTTAGAGGGCCTCCTGCTTTAATACTGATATGGTGTGTTTCAACTTAGCTTGGAAATTACCAAGATTTTCAACACGAGGCCCCAGGGCTGCAGGAACAGGGCCTTTCCTATTTTAGGCAACTTACGGACACAGTTGAGTTTTGAAATCTACGAAACCTATGCCTGACACAGCCACAGCTCCTAATATTGTGTTATGGATATCCTTATTTGCCTTTTCAGATCAGTCACACATAAAGCCCTGCCTTGCATCGGGTTCAGTTCCTGTTTGACTGCTCTCACATCTTCTTCCCCGAGGCCTAGGACCTTACTGTACACAACTACACACTGTGCAGATTAGCAGGCAGGAAGAGGCAGGTCTCTGCAGTAGAAGCATCATGTTGATATAGAGTAAGAACAGGACAGGGATGAAAAGGATGGGAAATTAGAGAGAAACACACATACACACATTTGCCTCTCATGCTTGATCAAACCAGTTATAATCTCAATTTCAAACCAAGTCAGCTAAACAAGTGGTTGGGATTAAGTCCACCACAGCATCTGCAGTAAATGGCACCTAGTTCACCTTCATTCCAAGAAAATCATCAAATTTACAAGCACAGTGAGCCTTTTAGAGCCCTGTGCCATTTCACTTCAAACTCTGGGCAAACACTTATACTCTGATAAATAGAATACTCTTAGTTCAAAAGTCAGATTTGCAGGTCACAAGGTTCTTGTTTCCCTTCCTGAAACTTTTTAAAAATCAGAACCATAATAAAATACTTGCCAGTCCTTACGCATTTTCAATATAAGATCTGACAAATCTCTACTGAGCTTTTAAAAGTCTTGTCTGCTGTGTCTTTTAGAGTTCTGTGATGCAGACCATTGGACCACTGGACCATCCAGCTGGATTTTCTCTGGCTTTACTTTTTAAAAATGGCTTTAAGCGTTACCTTCTTTAAGTTACTGTTCATTTCTTTTCATACTCTTCACACAAAAGGAAGTTACATCTTACAGAGCTAGGTAGAAAATAGCTAAAAGAAGAGCTGTATAGATGCAAAGTAAAAGGAATGTAAGAAAATGATTAAAAAGGCAACTAAAACACACAAAATTCACATTATGTGGAGACCACAGCATATCTGTAACGAGCACATGTTCTTATACATAGAGAGTTGGTGGTCAGTGAGAGGCTTAGACCTTGGAGGCCAAATTTCATTTAATTAAACTAACATAAATCTGGAGCAATTTTGCTGATAATTAATTTCAGTGACAGCATTAATTCCTCCATATTTACATTGGTAACTAAAAGCAAATTTATCCCTTTGTGATTTATTCGGAGATTGTGAGCAATGAAAAGGACATTGCTGTAAATCAGATTATTTTTGAGTTCTTCGCTTGGCATTAAGAAATAAGTCAGAACGAGAAATAAAATTTCTACAAGCAAATGCATGAAAAAATAGTCTCGACAGTCCAACAGATGCTGTAAGCCTGGCCCTTCTATCTGGCAGTCACATCACTGCTCCTGCTCCTTACAAGGGCATTGCATCTCATCCTACAGTCTCTACAGTCATGCTGTAGTTTGTGACTGGAGACAGAATCTCAAAATCCACTTCTAGTGTTCAAAAGTTTGTCACTTTAACCTTTAAGTCTCCTCTCAATTTTCATCAAAACGGTCTCAGGTCTTCATCCTGTGTCACTGGATCTTCTCTACAAACTTTCCCCCTTCTCTTTACTTACTGTTTAAAGACACGGAAGCTGCTGTGTACAATGACCATTTTTCAAGTTTTCTTCTATTACTGAATGATTTTTATGGACTCTACACTCAGGTATATTAGAGTTTTCATTTCCTTATTGGTTTCCAGTTTATAAATCTGAAACAGATAGACTCCTTAATGAAAAGGAAACCAGGAATAAAAGAGTTCCCTCCATTTACCCTTTAACCCAAGAAAGAGAAATGGATTTATYCTTACCTCTCGTCTCGCCTTCCTCGGAAGCGCGCATCCTCAGGATCCCGTGGGTATCTGTCATCTGACGGTCTCCGTCCTTCCCAAGCACCAGGAGGCCCCCGGTTGGAACCACCTCCTTCAAATTCCCTGTGATCAGGAGGAAAGGGAGGCCCAGGTCCACCTCGTCTCCATTTCTCATCTTGCAATGGCGGGCCTCCCCTTCCCTCGAACTCCCGTAACCGATGGCCGAATCTCTTGTCAGGGTGGAAATCATCCCGGAAGTCGTCGGGCCGATCGAAGTCGTCGTGGAAGTCGGGGTGAGGCCCCCGTCTGTCGGGCATGCCCCTGCTGTCCCTGCCATCGCCCCAGTCCTGGCCCCCTCGGAACAGGCCCCTCTCCGGCCCGTGCTCGGGGCCGCCGCTGTTCTGCTCGTGCCGCCGGTCCGACAGCGGGCCCAGGTGATGGTTGGGTGGCCCACGGGCGTCGCCTTGAGGGACAAGAAAAATCACAGCAGGTTTCTGTAACCATTTCTAACTCAATTCACGATGCTCTAGTTCATACAGTTCTAGAAAGCATAAGGGATACCTYTCACAGGAAACAACATTTCTGAGAAAATTTTTCCTGTATATCCCACCCCACTGAAGCTTTTCTCTCAGCCAAGGCCCTGCACTGTGCTGCAGCCATTTCTCCCTGGGTGCACTGCACTGGAACAGCCCCTCTTTGAGGAGACTGACTCCCAGCAGAACAGACAAGATGTTGAATTACCTTTATTAAGACCAGGTCCTTGGTTGTGAGGGCCCAGACGACCTTGTCCTCCTTGCTGCCCCAGGCCTGGTATCAGTGGAGGAGGACCTGGGTTCTGACCATCCTGTGAGCATGGAAGAACAAAAGCCACATGGATTCCATGTGTGAGTAATTAAAAATTTCTATAGGAGTGCAAACCAATTTTCTTTCCATATGGTCTGCAGCTGCACAGGTTGTACACAAGAACAGCTCGTGTTCCAATGGTTTCAGCCTCAGTTTGCAGACATTCACATCAGTAATGCTTCAGTCACTGAGAAACACAGCATTTCATAGGAAACAGTTTGCAGCTATTCACATTTTATCTGTCACAGCCAAAGGTGATAAAGCTCATATTCTTCCTGAGTATGAATATTCTATAAGAATGTATTGAATTTATTGAGTATTTGATACAAATATTCTGTTCCTTTGGAGGAACAGGGTTATTTTCCTGAGGAAAATATGTAAATTTGTTTGAAAAATATCAGGTACTGATTTATAAGCAGTTAAAGAGCTTCACAGACCAAAGACTTCATTTGGAAATGAACAAAAAAGAGAAACTATATATACAAAAATAAGTATAAAGAATGTTGGGATGAGGGGACAGCAAAAGGGCCATAAGGGAACCTCTTTTCTAAACCTCTGTAAGTTTTTAACATGGAAATACATGAGATTCATTTTTAACATGATGGCAAAGTTCATTTTTCTTCATTTTAGGATGAAAAAAAAGCAGAGGCAGTAGAGTGGGCAGAATTTTGTGTGCTTTATGTGATCCCAAAGAAAAAAATAAAGTACATAAGTGGTTTTTTGTATAATTTTCTCATTTTTTGGTGAATTTTAAAGGATAAAATTATGGTCTTTAAATTCAGCTGCTGTCACTGACTCATGAATGATTTTGACAGGACCTGCTGTGGTGACACTGGTTGGAAAACTGTGTCTGGATGATGTTCTGATTCTGCCTTTCAACAGCACAGGGCTGACAAAAAGTCATCACTTGGGGTTTGTGCTTGACTGGAACTGAAAGGGACATGTAGAGAATTTACACTGCAGATAAAAATCCAACAATAAAATCATGAACCAGACAGAGCTGAAACCTGCAGGACTGCAATATAAAACTTTCCTATGCTGACACGACCAAAAAGCCAATCCCCCCCAAATCCTCACTAGAAACCCCTAAAAATGTCATTTTTTTCCTAGACATGTCTAGTATGCAAGATTTAGGCTTGGCMTTCACAACTGACTTGTTAAAACCCTTTCAGACTGCAGTCTGGAAATACTGAAAGACCTATACTCCAGCACACCACTGGGTCACAATTACACTGCTTAACTTCTCCATGAATCAAAGTTAAATAATTTTAATGCTCTAAATTTATTTTTGAGAAACACTACCTTTTTGTTTCTGGTTGCAGGGAAGCAGAAATTTTATTTGTGTATTTACCCCATCATATCTTGAAATATCGTTTTAAATAAAAAATTTATATTCAACTGCAATGTAGGTGATAAACACAAGAAAGGACACAGATATGTACTACAAACTTCATATTTGCATTGATTAATTTTGTAAGAATGTTGGGAAAATAAGCAAAATAAAATATCTGGCTTAATGTCCATTAAAAAAAAAACCCAAATCCCCAAAAATACTKTCCTAGTGATGGAATGTTGACTGGAGTCCAGAACAAATCCATCCTGACTAGGTAAGAGCCAGCTATCACAGTGATTCTGCTRTTCCTGAGCAAAACCTTGCTGGAGTTCCAGCATTTCCCATATATTTAGCAGATGCTTACTTAAAATAAATTTTATGGAACTTCTTCCTTTTATGGAAGTGTTTAACCAAAGCAGCAGTTTTTAGCACTCAGTAAATAACTCTCCTTAGCAGAAACCTTGATTACAAACAAGCCATGCTTTGCCAAGCTGGGAACACAGAGCCCTAACTCTGCCTTTTCATGGGATTTCTGTTTCAAAATTCATTCCAGGCCTCAAACTGGGCTTGAGCTGGGAAATATGCAGAGTTTAGAAAGAGGCACTTTACTGAAAGCTGAAAATGGACTTGTGCATCCCAGCAAACCTCTGCTTCCAGTGTACAGCCAGGGCAGGGAACAGTGATATTTTAGATGGAGATTAACCCTTGCCATTATCTGTAACTGTTCTGTGTTAATGTCACAAGCCCTTGATAAAGCAGATATTCACACACTTCTGCTACTGAAAAGGAAGACAAGAGATTTGTACAAGTTTACAGAAGAAAAAAGTCAAATCCAGAACACAAAACAAACTAAAGGCTATTGTTTTAAAAAAATTACATATGGGGCCTTTTTAAACAGGAACTATGCTGTATTCATATCACAAAGAAGCAAAATGGAGCAAAACCTGACATTATGAATTTTAAAACACGTTAATTTTTAAAAGCCATGACCATACTAAAGGTGCACAAGGAAGGAAGAATGGGTTACAATACCTCAGTGTGTCATTTTTTTAGTATCTGTAAAAGCCTTTAAGATAGGCTTGTTATTCAAAGAAAATAACCAGCCAGCCACCAAAAGCACACTAATGAATTCCAAAGTGGCAGTGGCAAGGGCAGGGCAATTATTCTCAAAGCAAAATAGTCTCCGTGGGACAGCAACACTTTGGTAACTTGGGTACTTTTGAAATTTCAGCAGCAGTGGCAGGTTAACAGCCTTCTGGAGGGAATTATTGATTTGTAAGGAAAAAATATTCAAATAAAGCCTACTCTGCTTCAATCTGAAAAGGAATCCTTGAGCTAAAACTCATTTGACTATTCAATTCCTCATTGTGATTGGTACTGGACTAAGTACTCTGCATGTCTAAAGCCTTAATGAAACTATTGAGTGCAGGTCTAAAAGAGACAATTCTGATTAAAAAACACCACACATCTTCTTTTTTCAATTAAGTAGGTTTTTTTCCCCAAACTTCCCTTTCAAAATTCACCTAGAACTGAAGACACTTGAGACAAAGTAAGAACTGGTGCTGTCCAGCTAGGAACTTATGGGAGGCAATAACCACTGAGAGCTCTGTGTGATGTGCAGTAGAGCAAAAATGGAAAGTGCTGTGTCCCTCTGTATCCCTCTGCACTTAGAGTCAACTGTTAAGTGCAACCAGAGCTAAGCTGGTTCCAGGTGTGTCAGCATCTATGTAAATCCATCCCATAGTTTAGATTAACTACTCTGGACAACTGAGAGTTGGCAATACYTTGCTTTAATGAATATATTAATTATGTTTAATACTTTTCTTATGTTCAGTTTCTTTAAATTTGACTTTTATTAGTGCTTGTCTGCTCCCAGTGAAATACCCCACTTAGGACAGTTCAGCATCTTTAAATTAAAAGAAAAAAAAGGAATTTCTCTTAAGGTTACATATTTTCATAGCAGATATATTCCCAATAATCCCTTTTCCACAATTACCTGTCAYAGAACCATGAATATTTTGGGTTGGAAGTGACCTTAAAGATCACCTATTTCCAATCCCCTGCCATGGGCAGGGACACCTTCTGCTSTTTCCAAGCTACAGAACCCTTTTTATCATCATCTYAATTTTCCTGAGGCCTCAGTCCTGYCAGGAATACCCAACCTCCATTCTCTCAGCTCYTGCTGTGCATTTCTCCTGCACACCCAGTCATCATTCCCACCTTCTGAGAGTTCCCCTTGTTCCAGAGACCCCCACGTACCTGATTGAAGGGGGGGCGAGGCCCATCCCCCAACAGAGGCGTTTTCTGCTGCTGGAAGGGCAGAGGGCCCTGGGAAGGGTGTGGCCCCCTCGAAGGGTTTGGCTGTCCCTGAGGTCCTTGCATGTTTCCTTGAGGCCCCACCATGGAGCCCTGTGGAGGTCCCTGCTGGCCCTGGGGACCTGGTGGCCCACGCATTTCTTGTGGCGGTCCCAGCATCGAACCTTGAGGCGGGGGTCCCTGAAGGCCCCGCATCTCCTGGGGACCATGTCCTAGTAAACCACTTTGCATATGAGGACCTCTCATTTCTTGTGGATGACCCATCATCATCCCTTGTGGATTAGGTCCCTGGTTATCTCTGGGTCCTGGTGGACCCTGCATCCCTCTTGGATTAAGTCCCATCAAAGGCCCTTGAGATATAGGGCCCTGCATGCCTTGGGATCCYGGAGCTCCTTGCATGCCGTGAGGAAGAGGTCCTTGCATTCCTCGTGGACCAGGTGGCCCCTGCATTCCTTGACCTCCAGGGGGACCCTGAGGACCCAGGTGACCTTGTGGGCCAGGTGGGCCCTGTGGTCCTAAGTGAGTCTGGGAGCCGGGCAGGCCCTGCGGTCCCAAGTGTCCCTGAGGGCCAGCACTGCCCTGCGGGCCTGGGGGCCCCATCGGCCCGTGAGGGCCYGGATGTCTCTGCATTCCTTGATGTCCGTGTAAATCCTGAGGCCGTGGCATTCCTTGTGGAGGCCCTTGGGGGCCTGGAGGCCCTTGTGGTCCCATGAACCCTTGTGGACCTCCAGCTCCTTGGTGTAATGGACCTTGAGGTCCCATTTGTCCTTGGGGTCCTGGAGGTCTGAACTGTCCTTGTGGACCAGGAGGTCCCATCTGAGGCATATTCATTGGCATCTGCTGAGGTGGAAGGGGCTGCTGAAACCCTTGAGGCATCTGTGACATTGGGCCTTGCCCTGGGAAAGGCTGAGGTCCATGGAGAGATCCTCCTGGGGGTGGTGGCTGCACTTGCTCAGCCTGCTTTTGTGCAAGTCTCTCAATCTTCAGTTGCTGTCCAAAAAAGAGAGACAGAAAATCAGCTAAGCACAGAGGTATGTTACAACTAAAAATCGAAGTAGTCATCCCACTTCACAGGAATTTAAGAATGCTTTCCTTGTAACTAACAGAAATCACCAACTGAAGAGACCCACTGGTAAAGTGAGATGTGGGGGCCTCACTGAGGGTTTCACATCATCACACACAGTGCAATATCCTGCTCAATTAGATGTCTTTTTGTAAAAAGTGAAAACAGCCAAACAGGTGAAACTGCTGCAGGAAGCTGCTCACTTCAGTGCTGAAGTCCAAATCTGTCACAGAAAGGACTGAAGCAAACCTATTAATCCCTGTGTTTCCACACATACATACCTCCAGGAGTTGAGGGTTTGTGTACTGAAGTGCTGCCATTTCCTGCTCAATCTCTGCCTGTGATTTCTTCTTCTCCTCCAGCTTAATATCCTCCTTTCTATCATTCAATGGCTCAGGTGGGGGAGGCAAAGGAACTTTATTTTGCATCCATGCCTACAAAGATCAGGAAACACAAGATTAATTCTGTAGAACAACATGTGTGCAACACATTGCTGCAATGAGAAAGGATAAAAGGAGATGCTGAAACATTTTGTAGTACGGATACTTGAAAGTAAAACCAATGCTGAATAAAACTTTATCTTATAAGTTCTTTCCAGGTACAGATACAAGATAGAAGATATTTAATCCAATATTTATGTTTAAATAGTAATTAAACTAGCTACTGTGGTAAATTGCATCAGGTGTTGATACAGGAGAGCTGTAAAATCCAAAACATTTCAAAAGACACACACTTTTTGAAGYTGGGAAAAGAACAGGTTGTTCTGTTCACTCTCTATCAGGTACCTACCTGCTGAAACTGTGCTGGTATTGGTTTTGCATAGGGAACTTTTTTCTGTGGCACTTTCTTTTGGTCCTTTTGCATTACTTCCTCCATCCCCCARTCCAGTCCTGGGATTGTCATCTCAATGTCATTGGACTCATCTTTCCCTTTGGCACCAGGGAAACAAACAGTCAGAGCAATGCAGGCTTACACAAAGATCCTTTATTTTTTCATAGAGGTTTTCAGCTCATCCCTCTTTACACAGCAAATATAACATGGCACAACACAGGACTTTAGAAAAGAGCATCTGTGCTCCCAAAGAATATGAAAACAATGAAAAAGAAGTGCCACAGTATCTGGATTGCTCAGGAAAATGCTTCTCCATAGCTATTACTTACCCATCTGCTCCTGCTCCATAGCTATTTTCAACTGTTCAGGTATTCCCATCCCAGGGATAACTGCCAGGCTGTTGGGCTCCAGATCATCTAGAGAAAAAAACAATAAATATTTATACTTGGAAAATATTTCTTTACATTACTACTTTATCCCTTTGGATTCTCACATGCTTTTACCATTAGTATCATATTCAAATAGTAAATAGATATTTTACAACTTGTAGGTCACAATTTAGTTTCATGATTGAATTACAGGATATTCAAAGAACTACAAGTTCAGATTTATAAATACACCCAAAAAGGTCAAAAACTATGTCCTTTCAGGAAGGTTATTTAGGGTAGAAGCTAAGAAAAAGAAATTATTTAGGGTAGAAGCTTCTATTTAGGGTAGAAGCTCAGAAAAAGAAGTAGTAACCCATAACCAGTCCCTTTTTTGTTCTAACAAATCTATATATTTTAAAATTTAACTTGTATTAAAGTGCTGCATTTGAATACCCCCTCCTCCAAAAGAAAAAAAACCCCAAACAAATAATCAAAAATCTGAATAAACAGATGCAACTACAGGTGGCTGAGGCACACCATTGAACTGGTTAATCTTGAGCAGCCTAAAATTACTGGGATAAATCTTTAAGAGTAAAGTTCAAAGGTTTTAGTAGAATTCTTATGGCTTTTCCTGTTGCAGTTCAGGACTGTGGGAAGCCCTGAAGACAGATGAAGTTTTCAGGAAGAAAAGGAAACTGGAGATATTGCCAGAGAGAGAGCCAAACCTCCTTCCTGTGATTGACAGAGCAGCTCTTACCTCCTGGAGCTGTGGAAACAAGAAAAYCCATTGTTGGAATGATGAAAACTGGTAACACAGGCAATAAAATCATGCTTAGAAAAAGGTATTTTTGCCCAAGTGGTCCCCAATGCTATAATTCTGCTTCCTCATCTTACCCAGAAGTGTTACCTAATGACCTAGGCCTGTTCCTGACCCCAGTCCTCTTCCCTATTGAGGAAAAATGCCTCACCATATTCCACCCCATCCTCTGACATCCCAGGCAGCAGGTTCAAGTTGTAACGATCTCGCATTTTATCTCCAGGCCGATTTCTAGTCCAAAACTTGCTGTCAAAAGGAAGTTACATCATCTCATTAAAGGGTCAAGAGCATGAACAACTTTTAATCTAATTAGTTCTTTGATTTKTAGTGTGGTATTTTGATTATGTAAGGATTGAACTCTTATTAAATCAAGTTTAGCTCTAGATCWGAACACAGGGCATGAGCTTCAAACCAAAAATAAAAAAACCCAACATTACAACTTAGAAGATATTTCAAAGTGTAATGGGTGTAAGTACAAGGCATCAACATCAGATCCTGAAAAAATAATTTCTAGCTCATTCCAAAACCTTCTTGCTCAATTATATTCTTCATATACACTAAATATACACATACCCCCACAAAAAATTACTGCATTTATAAAATGCACTGTGTTTATAGCATGTCCAACCTAAAACCACAAACTACAGCCTCTGAACATGTCTGCAATGTGAAAAGACATGACCAGCAGATGAAATTGCTGTGGAAATAGTACTTCTTCAGCAAGAAACGACAAGAATTATTTTTTAAAAATTTTCTTCAGTGGATTTAAAAGCTCCCACCAACCAAAATCATAATATTTGTTTCAAGAGGTCGGACTCTACCTTGAAATATGAAATGTCTCCTAGTGCTTCCTATTAACATAAGTTGTGTCTCTGCTGTGGCCACTGCTTGTGTAACAGAACTATCCCARTCTATTTATTCACTGATGTCAGACACTGTTCTGGTTTCTAGAAGTAAATATGTTCCCTTAGTATTCTCTTTAAATACAAATACTTGAAATTACCTGGTGTGATCATTTGAGCCTGAACACAGAATGTGTCCAAGGGGATGCCATGCCAGACTCCAGATCATTCCTTCATGGGCCATTTCCATTCCACCAACCTCCTTCTCAACCCTGATGCATTAAAAAAAAAATTAATCATACACAGCTGAATATCTCTTACAGCTACAATAGAAAACTTCTGCTATTCAGCTGYTCATCCTCTATCCCATATTTTTTCAAATTTAAGCCTCTGTCATTTTTCTACTGGGTGAACTGATTGTTCCCTGTGGTTTGAATAGGCAGTTCAGAATGTAGGGATTTTTAGTTGTACATTTAAAACCAAAATAATTACAGCACCTCAGAACAAGCTTTAAGAAACTAGGAGTTTCAACCATTCATCACAAAACACATGGCTGGTTTTGTGCAAGCAACTGTATCCTTTAAATCACATTTCTATAGGAAAACTGCTTCATAAATGAAGCATATTAACAAATTCCTCAGGTATAGAGAAAACATGTTATCATAGACACTCAGGTTAAATATGGACTCAAAGGGGAAAAGAGGYATTTTGTGTTTTGTCTAACAGCTTGCACAGCGCACCAACACCTTTCCAATGTGCTGATAAAAATGCCACATACCCAACATGCCAGAACAGCAAGGACCCATCAGAGCCTCCACTGGCAAACAGCCCTTCATGAACAGGATGCCAGGCCACAGCTGAAACACACAGCAAGCCACAATCACAAGGTATAATAGTAAGATTTAAAATAAATGCACATCATTTTAAATTTAAATCTAAGCTTAACAATAACAATCTACATAATAAAAAGAATTCTGACCTGTGGCCTCTTTYTTATGCCCCCTGAAGACCTGAAGTTCTTCCTTCAGGTTCCGGATGTCGAAGAGCTTGCAGAGGTGGTCACGGGAAGCTGTCAGCAGCCAGTTGCCATTGAGATTCAGTTTCACCTCCATCACTGTGTTTTTGTGAGCATGTCTGCAAGCAGAGAGAAACAGATTGTTTGTCCTGAAGTTGATGTCTCAGACACAGATAAAAATGTGTTGTTTGCCAGCCACAAATATTCAGGTCAATAACAAGGCAGTTCAGGCTACTAGAGCACAACACTGGGGCTTCCTGTGCAAAGGCCCCTTGCTTTGATCCTGGTCTTTTGTACTGCAGAGCAACTGCTAGCACTCACTGAGACAGTATCCAGTTACTGTGCATGTTTCTACTGCAGCATAAGAAAGTTTTCATCAGTCAGATGAAACATCATGTTTGTCTTTCCCMATCTCAGTCTGTATGAGAACTGTGTGCCTAGATAGGGACTTTCCAGGTAGGGACTTGTCCTCATCTAACCTCTGGATTTTCTGGCACAGTAAAAGCACCAGCTTCATGTGTAAAGCAACTGTGTATGGCCAAAAAGTTGTGAGGAAAAGAGCTAAGAAGGGAATTWAAAAAAAATTATTTTATAAAGTTAGTTTATAATTGAGCAAATACAAAATCTGTGGGTAAGAACTTACAGTGTGGCAAGGCTCTGGCCAGTCTTTGGATCCCAGAACTTGATGGGCTGTTGGCTATCTTTACTTCCTGAAACAACTAATCCCTTGGTGGGATGCCAGTCAACACATTTCACATCTGCTCCATGGCCTGTTAAGATAAAAATTGTCCATTCTGAGATTTCACAGACACTGAAAAATTACAGGGTGCTCACCTAATAACTAATTTAAAACTGAATGAAAAACATCACAGAGCACAAGTTACAAAACAAAGGAAATAAAATCTCTTCCAAGTTTTTTAGCTTGCCTTCCTTCCCACTAATTATTGAGAGCACTTTCTCCTCAGATTACACCCTCAAATCAAGCTCACTGSAAAAATTATCTTAAGAAGTTTCTGTTTAAATTGGTACTTTCCTTTAGGCTTTGGTCTTAGACAACTTCACAATATTTTAAATGCAGCACTGATGAAGGACTTGTATGGAGGTGGTGAGGTAAAATGATTCTGTGACACTTTCAGTGAAAAACAGAGCAAATATAAAGCAAATACCTATTTGTTCCTATCCTATCAGTACTATCCTTTTATTGTCCTGTCAGAAAATAAGCAAAGAAATTAAATAATGGATCTGAAAACTAAATTRGTATATGATGAAAAGAAACCTTATGAGATGTGATCTCTTACCAGTTCACAGGGATTCAGGTTTTTCCAATGTGTATGAGCTAGCAAAGAAAAACCCTTGTGATATAATTTCCTTTTGAATTGAATGAACTTGAGAGAGAATCAGTGCTGTTCAGATGAGCTAAAATTCGTAAAAAAAAAAAAAAGCCTGTTCCTGCTGCATGACAAATGAGGTTTCTGAGGTTAACTACAGGAATGAAATAACAAGCAATAATTTCTTTCTCCAATCTCTCTCCACACCAGCCCACTTCAAGGGAGGGCCAACAGTAATAGTCTATCCCAGAAAATGAGGCAACATGCAGTAACTGAAGAAAAAAACAATTTGAGAAAGGAGGGTCTGCCTGCAACATGAAGGCACTGAAGTGATAAATGGCATGGAAGAATGGGAGCACACCCAGGATTGCCATCAAGTCAGACAGCTCCCACACAGACTGCTCTGCTACACAGTGGAACACATAAGTTAAAGCAGCACAAGCTGTCTTAACACAGATCTCACTTTGACAAGACATTAAAAATAAGCATCAGTTGAAATTTTCCTGAGGCCACAGAAAAATCAAATTAGAATTGATGCCCTTCTGAGCCCTGAAATCACAAGCCAAAGATTAAAAGGATAAAGGTGGTTACTGTTTATTAAAGGATCCTTCAGGTGCACTTATGGCAAAATGCACATGTGATATAGGACTATGACTCTTTTATAAGTTTAGCAAATTAGCATAATTGACAAGAATCCCCAATTAAAAGTACAGTTAATAAGTACCTCCCCTCTTGGTCCAGCCTCCTAGTGAAGCCTCCTCCCTTTCTCCTAGCCCCACATTGTTCATGTCTACACACATGGGGAAGCAGAAGAATGGCCTTGGTTCATTGTAGAAGAAAGAATGGGATTCCAGGGATGTGTCTGTCTAACAAGTACTGGAAAAGYACTGAATGCTAGCTAAGAAACCATGTAACTATACAATAAGAGTCTACAGAGCTAGGAATATATGAAAAATATATTAAAAAGCAAAAATCTTTTGGCATCAGAATATGGAATCTACTTGTATCTTATAATAGAAGCAAACTCCTAACATGTAGAACACACTCTCAGGTGAGTTCAACTTTCCTTCTCTCTGAAGGACAGACAGGGAACAGGTTCTTGACCAAAGAAGAAATGAATCCAGCCTTGGCAAGTATATGGGAACAACTGTAAGAACTGACTGACAATACAGATGAAGGAACCCAACTCCTCCTCAGGCACAGCAGGCAGAATTATCTCTGGAATATTTGGGGTTTCAGGCAACAGCAAGAGCCTCAAGTTGCCAAGACCATCAATGTGCTCTGGTGATCTGGGCTATCAAGAGAGACACTCTGAGATGTAGTATTTCCCTCTTCTCTGGCTTTTCTAATGCAGAAAGAAGTGACAGGCACTGTCAGCATTTGCTCGGACTAAACCTCTCAACTAGAACATGAAGCTGAACAAATCTTGCTTCTCAGTGTTTATTTGGAAGCARCAATTCAGCCAGGAGTAAGGGAGACAGTGCTCCTCCTGCACAGGAGAGGGGAATCCATGCTTGCAGATTTCCAGCTAAGGATGTGCTGTAGGTAGTTGCTATCATGCAGTCCTCAGGGAAAGAGAGGAGATTTTAATTCAAGGCCCTTACAGAAAAACACCCCATTAAAGTTGATATTTGGTTGAACCATATGAAAATGTGTTCAGACTAGAATGCTTGAGTACYATCACAGATATGAAATAAACCAAGCCCAGCAAACCACAAAAATCCACTACTCACATGGACTGGAGTGACATTGGCACTGTTCCTGAAACAAAGACAACTAGCAATGGAAAAGCACAGGAAAACATAGGGCTAACTATGCTTGATGGAAAAGATTGCATCCAGAAAACAAGTGATGCTGGTGAAAGGCCATCTCTGGGTGACAGCTCATCCTGAGCAAGGCCCTGCTTTAGGCTCTTCTTGAGTTAAGCCAGCCCAAACACAAATATGTACCCTGACAAAAAGAAGGCTTAGAATGGGCAATGTAAACAGAGCAATTGAAGCATTCACCCTTTCAAAGGAGGGAGAGGCAGTGACAGCACAGGCTGACAGAGCTGAGAGGCAGGAGAAGACCCCAGGACACTCAGAACTTGTAACCAGAGCAGATAAACCACTGGGTACTTATCAAAAGGCTTTTGGCTATCAGCACAYGAATACTGTCCATGGGGATCAGAAGAAACTTAAAATATTTAAAACCCTAATTGTTATAATCTTTGTCTGATTAAACAGGTCACTGGCATTTCCTGCAGAGAGCTTTCTTTCAACCAGTGCACTCTGGATTATGGCAGCAGAGGAGAAAGCTGGGGTAATCAAATCAGTGATGGATCCTGCCCTCAACAGAGGCTCTCAGCCCCAGCTCTGCAGAAATGGGACCATCACACACTCAGCTTTAGGTTCCTAGTGCAATGAAGCTTTCTCAAGAGAAAATAAATTTTTCCCTACAACAATTATGCTTTAAATAAACTATTCACAAGGGATGAACTAACTCAGAACATTTACATAACCAAAATAACTGAATAGCATCATCTAATCAGACCTTTCTTAATTTCTTTTTAAATTGAAGCAACTGACATTGTATATTGCTTTTCCTTCATTCTGCTGAGAGATGGGCACACTATTATCTGTAATGAGACACATGATGCAGAAAATACATTTAAAATAACATTCCAAAGAAAAAGCCACCTCACAGATTTTATTTCACAGTTGTTTTCAGTTCTTAGTGTTGGGAATCAGCCTCTCCTCTGGTACAAAACCCCTTTGTCCCCAGACACCAAGCTCAGAAAACCTTAATTCATGCAGATCTCTGCAGTTTACATTCCCTGTTTGCTGACAACAGCTTTTGCTCAGTAATTTCAACACTTCACACACATATCTGCCTCTCTGCTCAGAGCTGCAGGGTCAGAATTCTTCTCTGAGCAACTCCTTCTCCTTTGCACAGACCTTATTATCAACTCCCTSTCTTGAAGGGACACTTTAAGGATAAATGAATTGAAATGTGTGAATTGTGTAGGAGTTGTGGCCATAGAAATCCCACAAACCAACCAAAATGAAAGACTGAAGGCAAAGATTTTTGAGAAACTCCAGTAATTTAAGATCATGAGTGAAAGCCTGAGCATAAACCTATATACAAACACTTGTTGGTTTTACTTACTACAACTTTTTCCAACCATTTGACAGGCACATGTAGCACTTTTGAAAAGCTCAGATACAAAMCTAGTTCCCCAGTATTACCTTTCACATGCATAATAAATGCTTTGAGTGCCCTTAGTCACAATCTTATTAATTAAAATACTGATTGTCAGTACTTCTAGCCAATTTCTTTGAAGGGTTGTTTTTTAAAAKACACTGAACAGAAATCCTGGCTAGTGAATAATAAGATTATATATAATGGTATTTGATCAAATCAAGTATGTCAGAAGTCTGAAAAGTACACATATTATAAGGACACTATTTTTTTCCCTCTTCAAACTTATTTCTGCATTTATGACTTTCTGAACATAGCTCACAGTAAAAAAGCTGGTTTGAATCACTGTCCCTATATTACAGTCTATAAAATATCCATATATTTTATAATGCAACTGTGTATAGCAGTTATAGATATATCAGGTTAATTGCTGCAGTTTAAACTTTCCTGTTTTATATTCTTTCCCCATGGGATGTGCCCAATTCTGAATGCACATAAATCTAAAGAGAATTTTATAGATGATACTGGAAAATTTCTAGATCCTTCTCAGCAATTATGTGAATTGACACACACACTAAGATGCCAGCCTTATAGCATCTTCACATTTTAACACCCACATTCCAAAGAAAATGGGTATTTATAACTTTTTCTATTTTAGAGAATTAACCGTCATTTAACTGCTATGATACTGTTTGTCATTTAGAATTCTGTTTGTTTGGATATTTTTTAAAATTCTGTTCTAAATGGGGGGTAAACASAGTTGTGTATCCCCCACCCAGCTTGGTTAGATTAAAGCTTTTTTGTCACCACACATTGACATTGACTTTCCTGTTCTCTGTGTCCCCAAAACATCATCACACCTCTCAGAGAGCAGGGCCTTGGCACAGGATTATTTCCAAGGGATCTGCAAAGAAGTCCTCCCAACATGAACCAAACAAGTGTTTTGGAGTCTRCCTAYAGCCYGTACCATCAACTTAAAAAAAGCCAAACCAGAAAAAATTAATTTGATTGGAATATCAAATAATTTGAAGCCTCACAGTGACAGTTTATGTCAAACTACTGAACAGCATTAGGTCTTACAAAAACCAAGCTAAGGTTCTCCACCCCCAAAAAAGARAGGGCAAGGAAGAAGGGACAGAAAAGAGACCTGCAAGACCAAGATAATGGGAACAATGTTAGCAGAAAGGAATTCTAAGTTTTCTACATAATTCCATTAGAATTCACTATTTGCTTCCAGCCTATGAGGCAAACTGGATTATTCTGCCATTATTCTGTTCCATTTTTATGAAAGGCTTTTGRAATGTCACATGGCAGTTACCAACTCCCCAAAAATCCCCTGTTCCATGTACAGCTCCCTGAGGAACTGGACACCCCACACCTAAAACAACTTGGGCAGTTTTGGTTCCACTGCTCAGCTCAGCAGGAAGGGCAGGTTTATATTTAATTTCAGTAATTTAGTGTTCTCTGTCCTATCAAGTTAAGTGAACTGTCCTCAMCCAAGAAGTGACCTGGAAGCTCCTGCACTTCCTCTTCTCCACTCCAGGAATGAACATCACAGAAACCCTCCCCCTACAGATACACAGCCAGCTTGTGCTTTTTAGCATCATGTGGGAGGTTGGTGCATAAAAAATTAAGGGAAAAGTTCCTTTCAGTCTTCACTGGATTAAGAATAATKCCTCCCACCCTACTTTCAGACTTCTGTACCACAAACACAAGTTGTACTGTCCTATGTTTGCTCAGTCTAGCTCTCTTCTAGTTTATTAAATTTGTTATCTAGAGCAACAGCAGAGACACTGCTAGTTTTAATCTACCTATAGGGGAGGTCTTCTAGATCCTTAGTATTCAACTAATTCAGCAACAGAAAGGGACATAATTCAGATTTGTTTAAAATTTTATGAATAATTTTCTTTTTTTACACTTCTATAATTGTAATTTCTTCCCAGACAAAAGCTCTTGTAACAGGACAGTTTATCATCTGTGAAATCAGGAGGTTAAGAAACAAAAATCATCACTAAACACTAATGAAACAGGTGTGGGTAAACAAATTCCTTTCCCCAAGATCACCCAGAATATGTAATCAGTATTTCCATAAATAAGTTTAGAATTTGTATGCGCTCATCCCAAACTTATACCAATCAGTGAATAGTTTGAATTCTACAAAACCCTAATGAACTGGYAAAATAATTTAAATTTAATGCTGATTGTGTGTTTGCACAGCTTGGTAATGGTAAATGCACTGTAAGAATAATGAATTAAAGTTTTAAATTCAGTGACAGTATCCTCTGTAAGGGCTTGCTTATAGCAAGGGGAAGAAAAGCAGCTGAGTTCCAGTGTACTTGGGAACTGGGCATGAAGGGTTAAGTTTTTAGGTACCCACATGCTAAACTTGAGAGATTATTTAAATTCTTCAATCCACTGAGGCTGAGCAACTCCCAAAGCTGAAATGAAGTGTTTTGACCAGAACCAAAAATCACAGAGCTGAAGATGCTGGCTAGTTTAGGTCTGTGGAGTCAGATCCATGCTTTTTAATCACTCAGTATGATCATGCTAGAGTTTACCAAAACTCTAAAGATATCTTTCCTTTTGGATATATTTTCTTTTTCCTAATTCCTGAAGTTATTTTTGGGCTTTACCACTACCTACACCTACTCAGGTTATTTGTGCTGTAAAACATATCAGGACAAAACAAGTCTGACTGAGAGCAGCATCTGTAACATGTCAAAAGCTGTTTAACATTCTCTTTGTGAGAACAAAAAAAAAAATCAATTAAATATGCATGTTTCACCATTTTTAATCATAAGACACAGTTAAGTCATATCTAGACTGACCACAGATAATTATCAACACTAAGTTATTTTAGGATGTAAAAATATTACTAAAGTGTCACTAATTTGCTTAATCAGCATCCAGATATTTTAACTTAGCACCAATTTTATGCACTTAATCCCCTATTTATATCATTAARAGCACCTCTGTGATGGGGATCACCTATGTGATGATGCTTTAGATGCAGCACAACGCTGTAATACAGCAGTCATTATTTCTACTTAAAAAGTCATTACTGATCTTAAAAAAAAAATTAGAAAGCTCAGAGCTAGCTCAGAAGAAATGACAGAGAAAAAAGGGCAGAAAGTGTCAAAAGAGAAGATATMCCACATTAAGACTTCCAACACCTTCTTATTCCAAATAGAAATGCGAGTGCCTAGCAGTAATGCAGCTGAATTCAAGGACCAAGACAGGTTTTCCTCACAGTTAAATTATTTATGAAATGCAGACTGGATTCTACTTTGCACTCAGGCACAGTTATCGACTGAAATCCTCATTCTCATTGCACAGCTATCTAAAACTCTCACTGCTATTTATGATTTCTTTGCATGTACTTATCAGAGAATTAAAAGGACTTTTTTTTTAACTGCAAAAGGTGGAACTTTTTTTTTTTTTTATTGCTGTTTACATTACCTGTAAAGTAGCTGGGACTAGATGTTCTTTTCTGTTAAAAAATTAGCCAGCCTACTTTGAAAGCAGCAACACACTTGCTTTTCATTGACAGAAAAYATTTATTTACAAGGGCATTTACATTTAATGATAAGAAAAATATAGTACAAGAAACATTAAAAAATGAACAGCAATTTTAAGAAAATCTCTCATGCTTCATTAACATCAACATCTGACAGGAGCCAAACCCCCACTCCCTCAGGAAGAGTGTCCCAGAGTTTTCTRCTGCTTGTTTTCTGGCACCTTCCTCAGAGTCCCTGGCACTGGATCTGACAAAGCCTGCACTGCCCCTAAGGAGTGTTGGGTGTCTGGAGCCCCAGGCAGGACTGAGCAAGGGGAGAACAGAGCAGGGGTGAGCACAGCTGTGCCCAGGRGTGGGACAACACTGGTCCTTCGAGGGCAGAAAAGGCATCAACTGAACAGATGAGAAATTCCATTATTTTGTCAATCATGAGCCTGCAGTTTCAACAGCTTTGTGGCCTCATATCTGGGTACAGAATTAAATTGCTGGGCTGTATTGTTTTGTCAAAATAGACCAAAATATTTTTCAAATGAAAATGTTCCCAGTCAAGTCCTCCAAAAATGAACCAAACAAGTGTTTTGGAGTCTGCCTAGAGCCTGTACCATCAACTTAAAAAAGCCAAACCAGAAAAAAATTAATTTGATAAGARTATCRAATAATTTGAAGCCTCACAGTGACAGTTTATGTCAAAGTAACCACTGAACAGTCAGAACACACACTTAATATTTCATGAATCAAGAATGAAGTGAGGCATGAGTTAAAAATTGGTGCCTGAAGCCAAGCCTCCAGGAACTGATGGCATTTTAAGATGAACTGAACCAAGAGTAGCTTCAGTGGGGTTTTCTAAACACAGACTAAGAAACTAATTCTGGGCACTAATTGCTGAAAGTGATGACTTGGTGTGGTACCTCCTGCCAACAAGGAGTCACAATCCCCACCTTTCCACCAGTACTCTTCTGCCAAGCCCTTGCCTGTTACACCTGTGTGGCACCATTAAGTGTCACAAGAAGTTTGTGACACTTAAAGTTTGATAGTTTTACTGAAACAACAGTAAGTAATGTCAAAACCACAGTATCAATTTAGATGTATTTTGAAGCTAATAAAGGAACTTTGGTGCATCCTAAAATTCAGCCTGGCAATTTAGTTAACAGAGAGGAAAAGAAGGAAATCAGGGCAGGCACTGCAGAGTTTAGTACCTCCTTGTCTCTAGCTCTCTGCTTTGACCAAAATTTTGGTCAAGGTTCTAAGTGGTAAAATCAGAATAAGCCCCCAGCTCTGGGAAGAGAACAAAGACTTTCAGAAAATCTAAGAGTAACCATTAGTATTAATTTCCAGTAATTATTTCCTTTAACATCCTGCTGGATACTCATRTGAGTTCTGCTGGTGATTATGGCTGTTGCAAGAGAAAAGAACAGCCCAAATACCTAAYTTAGAGGTTAATTCAAGTTTCAAAGAAACCTCTGCGTGGCCACATGATCAGAGAATTCTCCTACCAGGATGCAAAAAGTAAAAAAAGTATTTGTGGATCTCAGTAAATGAAGTTACAAGAAGTCTTCTCTTGATATACCCTTACTGCTAAATGAACCCAGAATCTCTTAATAAAAACACCCAACACAGAAGAACTACCAAGATCTTTCAGTTAACTTGATATTCTTTAACTGGAAGAATTTTTTCATGGTTAAGACGACAGGGCAGCTTCCCATCTTTTTAACATCCCTTTGAGAGAAGAACTATCACCTGTCAGTCAGGTAAATGACTTCTAAAGGCAGCCATGATCATCTGGCCAGACCAAGATGAACATTTGTCCAGCCAGGTGCCTTTTTTTTTAAGGTACAGCACTTCTACAGAAATGCTGTTTTTCTTCTTGATGGCCAAAAAAATACAGGTAAGCTATTTCTGACAGTCAGTTACTGTTACAAAATATCTCATAATTATGAGCCACTATAATGTCAAGCAAAGAATACAAAGTTTAGGTACACAGAATCTGGGAAAACTATTTTCTTTGGTTGTAGGGCAAAAAGTGCATGACTGACAATACTCTCAGTATAAATAAAGAGCAGCAGGCCTGGGCTGAGGTGAGGGGGCAGACAGAAAGATTATTATAGAGACTGCAGGAAAAGATTTGTGCCAGTCAATAATCCCATTAGCAAGTGTAAAAGATCCAAGAAGGGATATGAAGATAGAGGTTATTCAATTTGCTCTGTGCATTTTGCAATGCCACCAAGGCTGAGCAAAGTGGGAAGCAGCAGGTGCACTGAAATAAACTGCTGGCAGAAAGCAGAGCACTGGGTTACAAAGCACTGCTCTTCCTGAGCAGACAGAATTCTCATCTCAAGCAGAAAGGGCCAATTTTTAAGCAACTGAAATATAAAAGGGCTGAAAAATTACAGGGACAGAAACCCACCCAATGAAAAGAATACCATGAACTGAAACAGAATGAAATCTGGCATGTAATTATCACATGTCATATCACACTACTATAAAGCCAGTATACACACTACTATACTGTTTRATTTAGCTGTGATTTGGGGCTAATGAGAAAAAACAGAGCAAAATTTAAAAAATAACAATCTCAGTGAAAAAGTGTAATTGAAATGCAGGAGACAAACAATGATTTGAATAATGTTGCAGACACCTACGAGAGAGAAACCCTTCATTTGAAATTTTAAGCAGCAGAGATGAGGTCAGGTAAGAGACAGAAACAAGGAATGTTTTCTGTCTTACTTTAAATTTCTGCACCATCAGCGATCTCATTTCCTCATTTTTCCTGACTTTCCTTTATCACCACTACACTCCCAGTCCTCTCTTTCTTGCCACCTACTAATTCTGAAATTWAAGAAAATCTTTCCCTCTTTCAGATTTAAAAATAACACTGCAGTTCCTAAGTAGAGAAATACATATATCTTTTAATTTTAAATAGAGGTCCCTTAYTAAAAAACTGTTTTGCAGTGTGGCTGTACAAGTATTTATGAAGCTGTCTAAAATTCTGTGCATCCCTATTTTAAATTCTACAAGCACATGAATGGATCTAAAACAAAGCTCTTCACATGTGACTGAACAAAGAGACAGGGAAAAATATGATGTTCAAAACTTACCAGGGGATTTGTGCAATAAAACCTAACAAAGAAAGGGAGAGATGTCAACAGGAAGAAATGGGATAAAACAACCAAATAATACTTAAGTAACTCAGATATATCAAAACCAGGGGGGAAAGATATGGAGAAAATGTAAAGATAACATGTATGGGCATGAGAAGAAAGGCAGAAGGGCTATCACCAGTTTAAGTGGGTTCCAAAACAAAAGTGCTGGCAATAATTTGTGGGAAATCCTGTCCTCAGATTCATTTACTAACATCACACAGAGATGTGAACAAAACAAGAGAGATGCAATTTTTAAAGTGCAGGGGAAAATTTCTGCTACTACTTCTCAGTGTGAAAAAAAAAAAAAAAAAAGGTGTGACACAGTTTCCTGTGACAACATATTAGAGAATGTTCTTTCCAGACCAGAACAGAGGAGACAGGAATCAAACACATCCCACCACATCAGGCTATGGAGAGACTTCCAAATACTTCCAACCCTTCTGTGCCTCTGGAAGTCACTRGCAGTTAGAGTTGTTCACTGCTGGCCTCAAAGGAGTAAAAACATCAGCCAGGACATGAATATTGTTCCCCTCTGTGATGCAGGTTACAACTGAATTTGTATTTGAGTCTACAGAGACATGTACCCAGCAGCATGTCACAAATTCCCAAAATAAGAAAAAGAAATGATGCAGAATTTGGCAGGAAAGAATCCTAAAAGCCTACTGAAACTGTAACTGCAGTGTTGTGCTCTCATGAAGTAATCAGAACTTCCACAGGAAAAAATGTTGATTAGGACAGGAAAATTACTCCTCAGAAGCAGAAAAATCTTCAATTTCAGTGCTACACCAACAGCTCCTGGCTGTCATTGCACASCCCTCCATGTTAGCACCAGATATATTGTCTAATATTTCAAAATGAAAATTTTCCAAACACTTAAAACAGAAACTTGGTTAGTCAAAAATCTTACACTCAGAGGAAAAATAAGTTAGTCTGATGAACTAAAGCTATTTTAGAGCTTTAAAAAAACTTTAAAAAATTTTATAAAAAATTCTAGACAATACAAAGAGCCAAAATTCTAGAGAATACATAAAAAGTTGAATTATATGGACAAAAGAATTGCCAAGACAGAGAATGTCCATCTATTTATAAGTGCACACAGAACAAAAAAAGAAGTTTGACCATCTCTTCAGCAACACTAGAAAAAATAAACTTTTCAGTTTTTCTGAAACAATGATCTTGCCTCCAGATTTTTAACTCAGTCTTCTTTGATATGTGATAAGCACAACAGGAAGAATATTAATACCAGAGATTTTAATTATTACCATTCTGGAAATAGAAGTTGAAAATATTAACAAGTTATCTATGGGGCTTTTTTTGCCTGGATTTTGGACCATTATTATACAAAACCAGCACCACAAAAGATACCTGCTAAACTTCAAATCACCTGCAACTGTGTAAAAAATGTGGCTCAGACCACCAAAAGAAAACATCACCTATATGATAAATTTTAAATTAAAGGCAAAAAAGAAAAATTGTTTACTGGCATGATGTGGTTCAGAAAGMAGCTTTTTCCTAAGGAATTTTTAGATTTCTCTCAGTGTTTCTGTAGCAGCTTTTAAGATTTTTCATCTTACACACACTGAAAGGAAGAAAATACAAAATATCTTTCCAGTCTCAGAAATGTACAAACCAGTTCCCATAACCACAATGGACTGGGGCCATATATGAAGCTCCAGAGACAGGAGACAGCTAAAAAGCAAGTGCTCTTGGGAAGATGGGAAATATGGAAAATAACAGGAAGAAGGAAGGAAGGAGGTTAAGGACAAAAATAATGAGGGGGAGGTTATGGCCAGGATGAGGCTGCTCTCCTGGCCTGGAGGGGAACTGATCTGTGCTCCTCAAATAAAACACCTTTTACAGTGCTGTGTGTGATGTCTGTAGCTAAGCTGAGGAATGTGAAAGTGCAGGATTTATCTTCTAGGAAGTTGGACTTTAGAAATCTTCTGGAAAATAAAATTACTGATTAAGTGCATCAGTGCTGTGGGGGAGGCAGGAAAAAAAGTCACCTCTTCACTTGCAGAGATAAATTTCCATACATAGTCTCATAAGCATAGACCAAAGAAAGATGACTGTCATAAGAGAAGATGGTATAATTTCTGTTTAAGAATGACTAGGTAAAAGCATGTCATTGCTACTGAAGTAATCCACAGAAGAAACTGAAAAAACCCCAAATAYATTTCTTGGCCAAATGATGTAAGTGCTGCCAAATTTACATTTTGATTTTTTAATATTTCTGTTAACACAACAACTCTGTATTGGGGACTAAAGTGTATTTTTAACCTTAAAAAGTTAACCCCCCAAAAAAAAAAAAAGAAACTTAAGAGGTATAATCCCATGTCAACAGTTTATTTTCAGTGCAAATAAAATACAGTTATTGTTTTAGTACACAGCATACACCTCCGTTAGGCTGGTCTGGTTTTGGAACACACACTCCCATGTGAATTATCTGGTGAGCAGCTGCAAGAAGCTCTGCAGGGAGAGGGCAGCAGGCTGGGAACACCTGACCCTACAAGCACAGGAGCTTCCTGTGCTGAGCCTGGGCTGGGAGCACTGCAGCAGCAGAGCCCTGTTCCCTGAGACAGCACTCCCTGTGCCCCTGGATCCCTGCACCCACAGAAGGCACTGGGGACTGAGCTCTGCAGCCTGCACAACACACATCCATGGCAAAGCAGCAGGAAATATTCCTGCATCATGTACAAAGGAGTAAACCCTCCCAGAAGGTTTTGTTATATTAAAGTTATAGAGCCTGATCATCTAYCAAGTGGTTTTAGGAAGGCTTTTCTGCTCCTCTGTGAATTAAACTTTTTTTTTTTAAGGGGATAGATTTTCAGAATTATTAGTGCAATTTATCGTATTTTACTAGCAGGTAATTTGTTCAGGCTGATTGGAACTAGAATTAGGAAAAACATCTGGYGAGCAGATCACACCACCTGAAGCAGCTGGGTGACCATTGCCAGCCCTGCAGATGTCCAGCCCACAGAAACTGCAATCCAAGAGCCATGGACAGTAACAAACTGAAAAATTAATTATCTCCTCACCCCTAAGCTCAAGTTCCTCCTGTGCAAGGACTGCATGGAGTAGATACATAAGGAAAAACATTCTGATACTCTTCATGTCTAATAAATGTAACATTAATTTCTAAGGTTTTTAATATGGCCCTTTATGTCAAATTAAATTCTAATTTAAATTCCCCACACTGTTCCCTTTCATATACCAATAATGAACTATGCTCGTTAGTTACTTGTGATAATTGCTGCTGCCAAGTATTTCTCAGAAAAATTGCCTCATGCCTATTCCTTACTTGCAAAATAAGTTGTAAACTTACTTACCAAGTGAATTATTCCATCTTACAAAAAAGTTGAAAAAGAACTTATTCAAATATCAACATTCTGTTGGAACAAGTCATTAACTGGGTAAATAAATATTGTGCAATGGGTTAAAAACAACTTGTGGAATACCCAGTAAGTCACTTCTGTGGAATAAACCCCCATGACTGAGAACCTTCTCTGAATTTCAGTGAATTACTGTGATTTGCTACACTTGTGGAAGGGATGATACCCGAGATGACAGAGTTGTGCAGGAAATAATGCAGCTTCAACCACTGCAGACTAATTGCCAGTATTTCTAGCCAAGCTTACTGGGAACAGACATCCTTGTGGTGAAACTGCAGACTGAAACACCCACACTAAGTGCTCTTGGGGACAAAGACTGGATAATCCTTGAAGAATTCTGTGATGCAGGGAACAGAAAATGGCAGGGGAGAGCATCAGGCAGCRTGTGCAAAGCCTGTGAGCGAGCAGCACGTGTTCTCCAGCCAGGAAGGGGTGGCTGCATCCCTCCAAACATGGCTGGCAGCAATGCAYCTGCTATTTAAAGCTCCAGTTTTATGTGACCACAGGAATTCTAAATCAATACAAGCACAAAAATTCCTGATTGCACTTTTAGGAAAGCCCTGTTTGAAACTGCTGGCAAAGGCAATACGTACTACAGAAACGACACCTCCAACATGCTCATGTAGGTGACTGGAATSAGCTTTTCTTCCTCCACTCCTTTAGGAGCAGGGGATATTCCTGACAAACTAGGAGCAGTGTGAAACAAAGAACCTACCTTTGCCCAAAGAATCATTGCAGAGTAATTAAATGTAATAAAAAAAACTGTCTGGTTGAATTTAGCTTTTTACATTTGTAATTGTAACACCATGTGCTCACTTGTAAGGCCCTGGAGAACRGGGACCTCCAAAAGGAGAATGGCAATCAAGAGTAATCCATATTCATCAACATTATCAATATTCCTAAGGGCTAAACTTAGCAAAGCAACCAAGAGAATAATGCTTTTGTATGGCTAAACAGAAAAAACCTTTTATAGTCATTTTAAGTAGGTGAGTCCCTGCTAGGGAAGCAACAAAGAGTTCTTGCTTGAAGATTTAAGGGCATAAAGCAAGATCTGCAGGGAAAATGCATCTTATTATCCAACTACATCAGCTGATCTAAAATGAGCAAGTTTCTGTATCCTTAAGAAGGGCTGGTCGAGCCTTTAAAAAAAAAATCAAAACCAAACAACAAAACCCTACTCTTTTCTCTCAGTGTATCAGGTGGTCTAATTAAAACCACTATTTCTGCCTATGAATTATGCATGGTAAGAAGAACAGAAGGCAGACAAAGAAAAGGCAAATTCTTCTTGACCAGGCACAAACAGCAAGCAGTAACACCCAGCACTCTATCAAGCTACAGACTCAGTAAATCCTTAGAACACAGAGATATCTTGCCAACAATTGGAAGTACCCAAGCTATAGAGAAATAAGCTTTATAGCTGTCCAGATTGTATTTCCCATGCGCAACTGTACCTTGTTCTCTATTAATTACAAYTCAAATGGGAGAATTTTGTCTGCAAGTTTTGTAATATGTGGTTACCCCTTTCTAAACTCGGTTATAGTAAAAACACCAAGACAAATCTGGCCTGCACTTTTCATGTTTTTAGACAAAATAACTTCTAAAACTAATTTTTTTTTCATTTTAAGATAACTGCAGTCCCAAAATAATATTTAGTAATGTGCAGTCTTCTGTTAAAATGCTTAAACTCAGAAATTAAGTAATTTTGGTTTAGACATTACAGTCAAGATCTGGAAGAGGTGTGGGAATGAACAGTGAAATATATACTCTGTAAACCAGTTCTTACTTGAAAGAAAAGRAAGAAAAAAGACAGGTAACATCCATTTCATCTGGATGTAAAGGCTTATTTTTGTAAACACAGCAGGTCTACTGAGGGAGTCTCTGGAGAAGCTGGGAATGTGATCCAGAGAAATGCAGCTTCATGAACACTAATGTACACAGACAAATCTGGGCTGCTCTAGTCCAAAGAGTAAAGCATGTACCTAAATCACTTTTTTCTTATTTTTTCTTTTAAAGCAAACACTTTCAATTTAATTGTGCATGGATTTTACAGCTTTACAACACAACCTGCAAAGTCTTTTTCAAGACTGCATAATTTTGACACATAAAAGAAAGCAGCAAACGAGTATTAAGGTGATAAAATGTACCACTGGGACCATTATAGATGCTTATATAAAAATTATATATGCAAATGTAACAGTTACATATATTTAGTGCATATATATATATAAATAGGTATTGGTTTACCTCACTTACTACATCAGCAGAAGCTTTAAAGATGCTGACAGCGCATAATCACACCTTCCATCTTATTTACAACAAGGTTTTAATGCTTGTAGGACACAGGAARTTCTGCAACTTCAGTGATGATTACTCTAACATACTGTTAGTTCCTAGGGAATGATGAAACATTTAGCATCTCTAAAAAAAAAGACCCACTAAACATGAATCCTTTCCACTCCACATAATGTGCATTTCCTCAACGATGTTAAAAGCTGCCAGAAAAAAAATTTTATTATTTTCAAGATCAGTTCCTTATGCCACATATGGACAGCTGAATCCTACATCAGTAGGATTTTTGCTGGCTTTGGCAAAACAGGGGAATTCAGTATAATTAAGGACCCCAGGAGCTCTGGGTAAGTCAGGTTGGAAGAAATCTCAATCAGCTGCTCAAAGCTATGAAGTCAGAGCAGGTTATTCAGGGATTTATCCATGTTCAGCCTGAAAACTTCAAGGACAGAGACTGCACAAGCCCTAGAATTTAGTAAAGCCCTCACACTCTTCTACTGCCCTAGTAAGAGACCAGGTGAAAAAAAAAGACCCTGAACATGAGATCATCTCTGCAGTGAAAACAGCCTTATAAATGTGTTTTCCGAGATAAGAGTTCTAAACAAGAAAGTAGTTTAACTTTACTATAATGTTTATTTTTATAATGTTAACATATCTGGGACATCAATGAGTTTGAACACATTTGAACTTCTGGGGATTCCCATTAAACTTGTACTTAAGTGGGAAATTACATATGAATACCATCTCTAAATTCAATTTGTGCTACATATCTCCAAATATTAAAAAATGGTGAAAATTTCCTTTCAAAGGAGAATGTTTTACTCTATCAAACAGCTTGGGACAAGTGCCTCCCACAGAAGGCTGGAAGGAGGGGTGGAATATCAGCCCTTAACTGAATCCCAAGATGACAACCAGACTTTTTTTAATTTTTGAGGGTAGTGATTATTTATAAAGCCAGTAGGAACCTCAATCTCTGATGAAAAATAGATCTCAAGGAGCACTAGATTTTGTGTTAAGGTCTTTCTATCCAAATTCTGAGGATTGTAAATATGTATCAGAGCTACTCCTTCCTTAAAACTTAAGACAGAGAAAAAAATAAAGCTGAATAAGGCTATCCTGGAGAGGAGAGAAGGAAGTCAGCTATAAAGAGAAATTCAAGTTTAAAAGCATTGTATAATTATTTAGACTTGACTTCCCCAGCATATCACAATATGCTGCTAATAATAGAATTCTGAGCTCCATTTTTTTCATCTATTCATTTTACCCTTTGAGAACTAAAATAGTTACAGTAATTACACCAGTATTTCAGCTACTAATATATAAGGTTATTATGACTCTCTTTAGAGGATCTTTTTTTAAAGTGATAAAGTTCAAAATATAATAKTTTAATACAATAGCTACAGGATTTTCATGCTCTCCATCTTCTAAATAAACAGGCAGAGAAAAAGACTTATTGTACATGTGGTAGGAAATGCGCATCTGCATCACAAATGCACACACAGAAAGCTGGGTTTGTTTTTTACTAAAAGGTTTTTTTCTTCCCAATATTAAGCAGCTAAGGTAACTCATTCCTCAGCTTTTTTGAATGAAAATTTGAAGTTTACCCTCCAMAATCTTGGTGACTTGGAAGTAGCACCCGTTCCAGTCCTGTTATAGTTAATGTTCAGCTTTTCAAGTCAGGCTCAAATTTATATGGTGAGCTCCCTTTAAAAACTAATTTTGGTGAGCAAAAAGTTTCAGACAAAATTTCTACAAATGGTCAGAACCAGATGAAGATCACCTTCTATCTTCAATGACAACAGAAGTAAAATACTTGCAGTTSTTATCTGCAAATTAAACTGCAGTGATACAACTACTTCTCTAAGTGGCTGTAGTTACATCTGGAACAGCTCTCACTACATAGATCCAGTGGGGCATACACAATATGAAAAATATTAAGAAAATATTGTATATATTAAAATATATAATTATATTAATAATATAAAAATAAAATTAATAACTAGCTGATGCATTTAACTGGATGGCTTGTGTAATGTATCAAAATAATGTTTTGCAGAACTAGAAATATCAGATGTTTCCACTGAGTTAATAATTACAAGTAGTAATCTAAACTGTCTCGGATAGAAGAATTGTCAAACCTTGTCTGTGAAAMTCTTTATAAGATAATATATTTTGAGTAGTTGTAGATTTCTCCTTGTCATACTTACAGGTGTGCTTCTTTGAAGCTAAGACACTTAACAGCCCTAATACTTTTGAATTWAAAAAAAATCTYTCCCTAAAAACCTTCCCTTTATAAATGTATATATAAAAATTTCCCAACAGTTACTTTACCTGCAAGGCAGATTTATACTTTCAACAGCAAAAATCAGAATGTCTTCCCCAAGAAGTGTTTTGTTTTCAACAAAAAGTCTTATCTGTGAGAAGCAAAATTAAGCGACAATTTGTATTTTCACTGTGAGATAAGGATCAGTCCCTTGGAAAGTTCTGGCACTGAAGTTTATAAATAAGCCTTAAGTACTTAAGTAAAGCCTTGCATGCTTTACCTATTCAGCTACCTTCTGCACAAGTACCTTGGTCATACTCCCAGCTGAAGTGAATCACAGCTAACCTTAGAGCTGAGGAGCCACTTCAGATACCTCAATTTTAGAGCTGTAAAATGACAAAACTTAAAAAAAAAAATCCACATAGCTTCACAGGGACTACTAAAAAAGATAATAAATTTTAATCAGGTGGTAGAGATAGCTTTTCCTAGGTGCAGTGAGAATGATGGCATCCCTCCCTCACTGAACTGTACCAAGCTGGGCGATCACCAACCACATGAACTCTACCAAGGGCAACTGCTGGGTTCTGCACTGGGAATGGGCCACCCTGGCTCAGTGTAYGGACTGGGGAATGAGAGCCTGGAGAGCAGCTGTGGGAAGTCCTGATGGATGGCAAGCTGAATGTGAGTTAGGGAGGCCCAGCCATGCCCTGGGGAGCCAGGCAAGGGGGGATTGGATTGTCCTGCTCTGCTCTGACCTGGGGTGGCCTCACCTCGAGTGCTGGGGCACTGCAAGATAAGACATGAAGGTTCAGACAGAGTTCAAAGGAGGCCATGAGGACTGTGAAAGGTCTGGAGGGCAAACACGTCCCATGTGGGGAGCAGCTGAGGTCATTTGATCTGTTCAGCCTGAAGAGACTGAGGGGACCTCACTGCAGTCTGCAACCTTCTTGTGAGGGGAAGGGGAGGAGCAGACAACTGATCTCTTCACTCTCATGACCAGTGACAGCACCCAGTGGAACAGCTAGAGCTGAGTCAGGACAGGTTTATGTTGGACACCAGGGAAGTTTCCCCCAGAGGATGGTTGAGCATTGGAGCAGAGTCCCCAGGAAGTGGTCACAGCACCAAGCCTGACAGAATTCAAGAAGGCTTTGGACAATACTCTTGGGCAAATGCTGTGAATCTTGGAGATGACCAGGACTAAAGAGCTGACTCCATGATTCTTGGGGGGTCTCTTCCAACTCAGCACATTCTATGATTCACTCCATGTTCATCTTCAGAACAAACACAGAGCATGTTCCTAACTCTACTCAATCAGTTGGAGTCTCTACAAGCCATGCCAGAGAACACAAAATGTAAGAGCTATCAGGGGTAGTTACCACACAGATTAGCACAGACACACTCTTGGCACACTCTGCACTGCCCACTTGTGTCCACGTGTGTCACTCAGCCAGAAAACCCCTGCCTCTCCAGTGGCTGATCCAGTGACTCAGGTTGCCCAAAATTATTCACAAAATGCCCAGTGTGACTTGCCAAGTTCCACCACACCCCATTCTCATCCCCCACAYCCACACTGTCACCAGCTTTTCTCAATCCTTACACAAGCTGTTGTTAGTTTTTCCATATTGACACAGCCTCCACACTTGCCTCACATTTCCTATGCTTCTGATTTCCAGCCACCTTTCACACAGATTTATTCAGGATTCATATTTATCCCTTTTCTCCTGGTCTGTTATACAATCCCATTTCAGCAAACTCCCAGTTTAAATTTTGACTGTGTCTTCCTAAAAAYGCAACATATCACAAGCAGGATCAGCTTTCTCATGAGGAAGCTAATGCCAGGCAGTTATGAAAGACAYGGGAACAAAAGTCACTGAATTTTAGGGAAAACATTTGCAAGCTCTCTCCCCATGTCCCAGGGTCTGGCTGTCCCTAGCAACATGTAATCTCAAATATGAGATTATGAGGTCATTCACATGATAAAACTTGATGCCAAGTGTCTCACTATTAAACCTAGAAGAACACTCAGAGCTAAATGTAAAAATAACAGGAACTAATTTAAGGATGTAGAATAGAAATTAAAGAAAGAAAATATCAAATGTTTTACAAGGTTTATGCTTACCTAGATGCACAAAAGCTTTTAGTGCAGTAACTGGAGGATATAAAAAGATAAAAGTTAAATAAAGAGTTTTGTTTAACTCATGGAAGTGGCATCAAGAAGCCTGCAAAGTGAAGTTTCTAAGGACTTGACATGGATCATTTTCAGCAAGGAACTGTGTTTTTCTGTTTTCTGAAGACTTCCACCATTTATTCTAAAAGAGCTTCATTTTATCTGTGCCCTCTGATGAAATAGTATGTCAGAAAAAGGGAGTACAGTAAAAATCTAACTAATGAAGAGCCCRATTCTGAGTTTTTATCCACATAAGACTTTATCAGAGATGAGTTACTAATATAACTGTCTTAAGGCTAATTGCAGATAATATTTTGTGCTGAGAACTTTTGCTATGACAGATAYTGGTGAGTAGATACCCAGAGGCCACCATCCTCAATGGCACCCAACCTGCCTCCTTTTCAACAACCACACTTGTGCTGAGAAAGGAAGACTGGTAACACCTTAGCATCATCATTCAAATGTCTCTATAATTTAGGATTTTATCATTACTATCAATGTGATCTGCTTAGATGGTGTTTTTCTTCCTCCACAATCATGAGTAGTGCYGAATGACAAAGGTCTCACTGCAGGTGGGTCCTGAGCCCTACACAATTATTGGGCACAATTATTTTTAATTCCATGTGAAGTCACAACTGATGGAAATTAAGCTCTCATCCCTCAAGTATTTCTAACTAACCTGTAAAAAATAGTTTCACCTAGTTCAGTATTTATCTGCCCCTTGCAATCAGCAGATACACAAAAGGAAGCAGAGGCAAGAAATCTTAACAATGCAGAGAAGTTCTTATGGAACCATCCTGTATTTCAGCAGCATTGAGAGCTGGCTGTCCTGGTTTCTCTGAGGTTTCTCATTATTCCTCCAAGCTTAACAGAATAGATGGGTTACAAATATTAGTGTAAAATTTGCCCTTGGGCTCAATAGAAGTGACTGTAAAACTGTCAGCTTCAGGACAATTTTAAGGGATGAAAATATTTCAAAGTTTCATCTGAAATTATCTCTTTCTAGCACAGCATCTCTTCATTCCTGTCTCATGAAAAGCCTTGACAGAAATGTGCAGTGTAACTTTTTTATAGCACAGTTCTGTGGTTCATGTCTTGTGATTTCTTTTACAAGTTCCTAGAGAATGCTATGTATTTCCTATTATTTTTCAGGATTTTCAAAACACTGGTTCTAGGCAAGAATCAGAACTCTAAGACTTAGTAAGCTGTACACTACTCACAAAATGAGCTGCAGTTTTTAGGTGTATCAGGTGCAACCAGCTCCAAGAGCAGTCTTTAACATCCTCTAATTCTCCTGGAATTGTTTSAGGAAGCAGAGTAAAAGCCTGAAGCTATAACCTTATCACTATCTTYTAATGGTGGTTCCTGTAAACCACCTCAACCTAGTGGTTCAACCCCAAATTTTTGTTCAATCCAGAACACTCCACAAATAGAAAGCCAATGTCAATCAATACAGCAGGGCAGTTTCTCAACTTTCAGATGGATTTTTAGGTGTAATACATAGAGAAGTGGATATTTCAATGAAGCCTACCTATAATAAAGTTTCCTATGCAGAGAAAACCAATGCACTTTAGTCCTGAAAGTCATTATCAGGAATAACACTGAGGTACCAAGTGACACCTGAACACTTTTTAGTAGTCTCAAGCAAGAAATAGGATTCTTCCAATGTAATGTAGGTGATATTCACCATCCTAACAAGCAGCAGAAACTGAGATTAATTACAGGCTCAGAAAAGGGTGTAAGTATTCCCACTCCAAGTCCCTGGTGCTGCTTAACCCTGAACAAAGTGTAGAGAAAGATGCTAGGGAAATGTTTGTTGTGTGATACCTTCCACTTGTGAAGCAAGAAATTCTGTACAATATTTGTAACTTTTAATCTCACAAAGGTAAAGACATTTCCTAATGAGAGGAGAAAAGTGCATGAGACTATAAGGAGCACACCATGCACAAAAAATCAAAGGAGCAGCAGCAGCAGCAGGATTACTGGCATAACATGAGCAGCAGAACAGTAGGGCTCAGGCATCACAGATTGTGCAAGGGATCCTGTTTGTGTAGGGAAAAACCTCTCACAGATTCACTATTAATACAAATTCCTTAACATTTCTTGTGCCTAATGCACATGAGAAGCACAGCTACTTGTTGTTCCTCAACTGATTTAGCTGCAACACCTCTGTCCCCCAGCCCCAGCTCAGCTTTGGCAACAGACTGATGAAAATCAGAGATCTGCAACACCAGCTGGCAAACAAAAACCCACCAACAAAGAGGAGACTGAGCTGGTCCAATACCAGCATTCCAAAACAGATAATCTTTTTAAGTTCAAAAATTCAAGGACTTGCTTTCTCTAGATTAATATGGCTGGTGCCACTATCAGTYAGGTCTCATTTCATCCTGAGCTTCTGTTCTGAGTAAAAACCTTTCAATGCAAACTTTCACRCAGGGATGCACCTAGGCTAGAAGATGTTTCAAATATACCTGAAACCCCAAGAGTCTAAAGAAGCAATCCCCACAAAAAACTCCAGGTTTAAAAAATAGGTCTCCTTACAAGAAACATGGCGTTGACATACATGCATTTCTGGAATTTACTCAGTTTTCTCTCTTTGTTGAGACAAGGGAAAAAAAAAAGAAAAACCTCATATAWGGGTAATCAAGTTGGAAATAGAAGTGTTGGGGTTTTTCTTTAAAATTACCCAAAGTAGAGTTCAATTATACTCCAAAAAAAGGAAGCAGTTTTACAAGTTATTTGATTCAAGGCTAAGAGCCGGATAATATTATATGTTTAAAAGTGAGGGAACAAGTTGAAGATGTAGCTCTGCTCCTCAGGTTCCTTTTACCCATGGAACTCAAGTCCAAATTAAGTTCAGGATTTGCTATTTGACTGAGGAAAAAAACTCTGGAGAGATTCTTCCCTTTCAGGCAGAAAGTGCAGAGAATAAAACCATAAAATAGACTCAAAGAGCTTAAGGAGCTCCATGGTACATTATTTGTTATTAAAGACTGAGAAATGGAAGAGAAGGAAGGAGTAAATCCCTCTGTTATTTCAGTATGAATAGAGGTGGAAACACTTTAGCAGAACCTGTGAGCAGATGAAAAGTCTGTTTACCACAATTGCTGTGACTTCTGCAGGCACAAACTCACGAGTTATTTTGTAGGTGATAGTGTTAAAAATTAGATGTTGTTACAAACTGCACATTTCAAATCCAGGCAGAATGCAATTAAATCTTGATTGCTTTTAATTGCTTGAATTAGGCTAAGACAAATCTTTTGTTAAGTCTACCACACTGCTGAAAGATTGTTTAATGTATTACCCTATTTTAGAGACAGAAAATAGAAGAACATAACTATAAAGTATTTTAAAAAGCATGGGTTACACCATCCTTCAGAGAGCTGGGTGGAGTCATCCTCCCCAGAAGAACTATTTAAGGCAGGTAACTCTGAAATCCTGGGAACACAGARCTCATCTACACTTCAGAATGAAAACATTACAGTCTTCCCAAGCACTCATTTCTRCTGGATTCTGTGAGAGGAAGGAGAAGGAAGGAGAAGAGAACTGAGAAACCCAAAATCTATTTATAGCCTCCTAACCCACTATCTCATGCTGGGAATAATTAAGGAATCATGTGTTTAATAATGAMCTACCCAAAATATTCCCAGGGATACATCAGCACAGACACACTACCCAGAATGTCACTGCCACCAGTAAAACTCAGCAATAGCATTAATTTCTCATATAAATAAAGGGACATGAATGTTGTACTGCATACAGTTTTTCACTAGATGTCTTCAGCATTATTAAAAGCCATCCACGTGTGTGTTCTTACAGAAATGTTCCCAGCATAACCTTCGTTGCAACAGTTTAGACAAAAGATCTGAGATAATTTTATTGGAAGTGCCTTTCAGAGGAACAGATTATTGTCATGAAAATAAAATGTTGCTACACTATAGCCTGTTTTCCACATCTTATTTTTAAAAGAACTTTTTTTTAGCATCAGTAAAGTTCCTACCTATGGATTTTAGTAAGTGCACTAAACTGCACTCACTACCATCATCAAGATGGTGAAATGACAGAAATTGACAGAGGTAAAAGCAACTGGTGCAAAATCAGGACCACAGCATCTCTACCTCAAGAGAAAAGCCAGGCAGTACCTGGGCTGTGGGGAAACAATGACACTCAAAGCTATTTCCTCCACCTACAAGTTCTTCCAAGATAACTCACTTGAATTATTTAAAGATGGTTCCCCAAGAAAACAAGAACTGAATCCTATTTACTTCTTTAGAGTATTAAAAAGGAGCCTGATAAATCTGCATGTTCTGCTAACAAAATGACCAAATTCCCCCTCCTGTGCCCTGGAAAGCTGTGGTGGTAGAGACAACAGCCAAAGCAACATTAGGCAGTGAAAAACTGGCCAGCAAAAAGGGACTTGAAGAAATGAGAACCTCTGGCACAACCACAAAGAACCCTGAAGGGTGTCCTGTTCACCTTCACTCCGAGGAATTAAAAAGGGAAGTGGACACAGTTAATAAGTGTATCTCATGCAGCCCATGTATTCACAGGTAAAGTACTGGGAAAATGCAGAGCCCATTCCAGACAGCTGAAAGAACTGCAGGGAAACCTTAAAAATTCATCCTATGTAATTTACCACTTCCACTGTTTTTCCAATACTCTACAGAAGGTAAGTCTAGAATTGTTGCTTCAGGACACTTTTAAGAGAACCATTACAATAAACAATAGGAATAAATATTTGTTTGCTCTAGTACAAGCAAAAGCACCTGCATAAGTCCATGGAATTCTGTCTTTTTTATATCAGCAAAGCTTATCCCAGTAACTTTAATGATCTCTACAGAATTGYTTTAAAAGCATTCCTTACTATTAGAACCTTTAAACCTGTGTTTTAAAATATGTTCTTTAATTTGTTGTTGAAAAAATCATTCAGAGCRACAACATATTGACATCTTATCCCTGTGAGTGCTGATCTTTTTAATACATCTGACTTTTATAATTCTGTGTGACAACTTGAAGAACACCTTAACATGTGAAGTGAAACTCTGGACCTAAAGGACACTGTGGAACTCCTTCAACTTCACAGCATCAATATTATCCAGAATAGCTRTATGATGTGTGAAAGTAGGAAATAAAAATAATTTCCCAGCATTGTATTTGATCTAAACAATGTGCATAAAATCCTTTTGACATAGTAGCACCAAAATTTTAATTTACARATCTCTAACTTCATGGCAATGGCATGAGCTGTTACACAACTGGAAGGCTGTACTCAGCAAAGTATTACAGGTCACACTTGTAGCCATGTAAAAGCAGAATGCACATGGAGAAGCAAAAGCTGAAGATCAATATCCTAAACCATAAGCACTAACCTCCAAATAAAAGAGTGAAAGCTTGTATTTTCTACCAAGAAAATGATGTTACCCATCAGCTCTTTCAAATAACTCTTCTGATCATATTTAAAACCAGTCCTAGAGACTAAAGCCAAATCAAACCTGTATATTTGCAGAGAGATCCTCCCAACAATCAGGAGTTTGGGTATTATTTTGCTGTGGTGTGGAGGATGTTTTCGCTATTTTTCTTTGAGTTYAGGTTGGAGCTTGGTGTTTTTTTGCTTATCTGACAGTAGAAASAAGGAATAATCTCCCCTGCTCAATTTTATCCAAAGATGGTAGTTTTCAAACCATTTTCAATCCTATGTGAGTAGTGAAGTGTACTGTGGTTAGATGATATAAGCAGAAGCAAATGTATTCTTTACAGAATTATGTGCAAACTAAAAATTTAATATTGAGATGTATAAATTAAGAAACTATAGGATAATTCTATCTGAGGTCTACTCACAATCAAATGTTAACATACACAAGGTAACAGAAGAAAATGTAGTGCAAGTTCTGCTCTCTATAGCCTAAATTAAATGTTTTTCTCCTTCTACTTTACACAGAACACTGAAAGAACACAGAAGTGGAGGGATTTTTATAACCTTGACAACTCTGCATGGAGGCAATCCCTATTTTCTCCACATGGTTAGTACATACCTGGAGGAGGGTACAGAACATGTTTAGGGCAGAAAGATTTCTTTGTAAAGCATCAAGCAGAACAGTCCTTAATCTGTTTGAGGCCTTCCAGAGTAACAGGTGTAAAGTACATAACCTAGAAATTTGTTTGCCTGCAAAGAACACACCTACCATAATGTCTCTGGACTCATGCTGTTAAAACATCACCACTGAAATAATGCTGAAGCTTAATGTCTTTGCAAAGYAGTGGTGTTTAAAAGCAACAGGCCTGTAAAACAAGAGGAGACCTTAACAGTGAAATGAAACAGRGAGAGCTCTACTTTGTAAAATATGGAATGCAGGTCCAAGCTGGAGGCAAGATTTAGGAAAAAAAAATCCCTTAATTTAGGAAAGCACTGAACAAGCTCACACACCTGGAACTGAAAGCTCATGTTTTTATTCCATACCTTCTTTGCAGATCATCTGCAAATCTACAGCCCTCAGTCTCTAACAGCCTTTTAATATATTCTTATTAAATGATGTACTTTGGACACCTCTGCAAAAAAGGAACAGCTGYCAGAAGCTACTGTTACTGCTCATTAGGACTGCAGCAAGAGAAGGAGAAAGGCTCAAGAAGGCCAGTGGAGAGGTACCAGAATTTAGTGTACAGAGATGCTGGACAGAAAYTTCAACCATAGCTAAGATTATTTGCCTGTGCTATAAATTATGTGATTAAAATGTACCTGTTTTCTCTACTTAAAATATGCTCTTCCTCTTAAGGAATGAGAAATAACCACCTTGCCTCTGAAGAAATCAGAATGAAAGGTATGCGCCTGAAAAGAATGGAATCCTCTGCATGAAGATGCATGTTCTGAAGCAACAGCAGCCACAAAGATTAAGCTTTGGAGAAAGATAAATGTACTCCTGATCCAGAAACAGCTGTTTCTACCTAATTAGGAGCAGTAAAAATGTCCTTCTATCCACCTCCATTGTTTAGAGCTCAAGTGGAGAGTAAACAGTGTAATGCCCTTGTGAACTGCAGCCTCTCTGAATATAAACTACCTAGAGCAGCAGCCAAACAAAAACTTGTTTGGAGCATTAAGAAAAAAAATTGTAGACAAGCTGATACTTCTGTATTGTGAACACCTAGTTTAAAAAAAAAAAGAAAGTTTTCCCCCTCTTGAAATACCCCAATCAGTACTTTTGGTACACATACCTCGAAGAATTCTCTCCTCATGGCAACGTAGAAAGTCCCAGATTCTAACAGTGCCGTCGTCAGAGCATGTAGCAAATTTATTATCCGTGGGTGAGAAACTGTTACATGAAGACACACAGCAGGGGAAAGAAGTCAGCATTTAACAGATTATCTATGCTTCTCAGACAGGGCAAAATTATACTGTAATGTGTTATACACTGAAGGAGGCATTTGAACATAGGCACCTCTAAGTGAATACAGTGCCTGCCAAACGGCACTTCACCAAAGACATGAATTCAGCATAGGATTACTATTGCATTGCAGTCCCCTGTCAAATGAGGAAAAATGTCATTTATTCTTAGCACCTTCCTATCTGTGACTGCACACAGTAGTGCCTTCTCTGCAGGATGAGAAGCAACATCAATATGGTTTGATAACTGTCAGTCTAGATTTTCATGTTTGGTAATAYCACAAGAAAGTGACACTGCATAGAAGCACAGGAGAACAGTTCTTAGGAAAAAACTCCTCTTCAGCCACAGGTGCTTTGCAGCAGAGAAGCAAAACATAAGGGAAAGCTGGTTACAGGAAAATGCTACTTGGTTTAACTGTTGGGGGAAAAAAAACCTATATAAAACAAACACTTATAAGAGCAATTTGGAAACACTCCCTCTTATTACACCCCACCAACAACATGAAAAGAACCCTACAGACACGTAAGCAGCTTCCAGGTTCAGCASTTAACATTGATTGATGAAAGTCACTGGAAAAGCAAGGAGTTATTTAACCATGTGAACAGGGCCAGAACATCTCCCAGAACTGACAGACACTCAACTTTCTTTCTGGTGCAGTGAAAGACCACAAGGGAGCCCTTGTGAAATCCTAGATCTTTATGATCAAGAAAGGGCCTAAAGCAGCAGAGAAATTCAGTGCATGGCCATGATAGTCAGACAGTAACTGAATCCAAAGTAAGCACTTCTCATAACCAAACTCTGGCAGAAAATGCTGCACCCTATAAAGAAAAATGGTGACTTTAGTGGAAAGTGAGTTTGTGGCAGTGAACCTTTATCACCACAGGCCAGCACCTGAACCCAAAGAAACACTGTTTTAGCACCATTTGGGATCTGCAGCTTCTCTTCAGGYTTACTTTAAAAACACTTACTAAAAATTATACGCAAGTTTGCTCTAGAAACACCCTTCATTTACATCTTACTGATAAGTATCACTTTGGATTTGACTTTTATATAGACATTTGYGAAACTGAGGCATCAACACTGAACCAAGAGAATATCCTACAATCTTCTTTTCAAAGGCTTTCTTACAGTTTCAAGCTTGAAGAACCCATTCAGTATTAACATTAGACTTCTGTATGTGGCAGTCTGCGTGGGTATTTAGTATTACTGGAAGTCTTGGCTTCACCAAGCCAAGCAGTTCTTCACTTTATTTAGTGTTTTATTATTTTGTGAGAACTATGCAGGTGTTTTATTTCTGAAGGCTTTATATTTTATTCAGTTAGATTATTAAAGACTGAATTCTTTATTTGGAATGAAATTGTTGTCTTACACAGTGCGTATAAAAAGGAATAACTGATACACATCGTCACCATATAAAAATGAAAAGAATACCAGTGCAAAATGCGGCAGACAAATACATCTCTAACATATTGCAGAGGCGGATACTGGGACAATACTAATTCAGAAAGGTGCCAGCAAAACGGTGAGAATGTGGAAACAAAAGGAAATACTGTGTTTATGTGGTGCAGGAAGTTTCCCAGAATCTGACAGAACCCATGCATTTCTGCACCCAGAATACACTTAGAGAACAGTCTAATCATGGCAATAGGTACTACAGAAAATGGTATATTGTGTATAAACCTGGCCTCTCTAATCGCCTCCTTATGTGCCTGGAACATCTTGACGTTGTTCATGTTGGACTGCCAGTATTTCACATATCCCCCGTGGTCTGCTGTCAGCATCCACATATCATTGTGTGACCAAGTCATAGCCCTTACAGGGCTGTCGTGAGCCTGCAAATTCAGAAACAGAACTTCTAGCAAACACATTCCAATACTCTCTGATCCACACAAACACTGAAGTTACTAAAGTTCTGACTTAACAGCTGCAATGAGGAAACGAGAACAATGATGATCTAATTACATTCAAGATGTTGGGAGGGAAAATCCCTTACTCTGTATACAATGGTCTTCTAGATAATAAGAGTATCTGCACTTTGTTTCCAAAGTGTTTCTTTATTATTACAAATACTCCTAGTAYATTCTTGAGAACAGTTAATACAGAAGATGGAGGTGGAATGAGAAGCATTAAATTAATTGCCTGTAGCCATGGCCTGACATGGGATCACAACAGGACAGAAGACCTCTATTGCTCCCATCACCACTCAGACCCATGATGAACAGGGTGAAGATGTGTTCCTAAAACATGCTCCAAGACCTCAAGGAAATACAAAGAAATCTTGACAGATTACTTTACCTGCAATATTGTTTCAAAATTGAAAGTCAGTCCATTCCAYAAAGTGAACTCCCCACTAGATGCACCAGTGACCAAGCGTCTCCCCTCAGGAGTCCACTGCAAAAGAAACATTTAACTAAACTGTGCAAATATAATATTCCAATATTTCTTCACAATTCTCCAAATAAATAATGAGCTTCTTCAGGGACTCTGTGGAAATGGAAGCTACTTAATGACTTTCTAGAGGATGTGAGAAGGCAAAAACACAGAACTGTGCAAGAGGACTTTTGACTTTAGTAACAACAGGACAAAGCCCACTGTAAAAACAACGAAAAACTCTAATTGTAAAGATGAAACAGCTTATTGGCACCAATGCATTTCCAGCACATAATATCCATACTAAACAATACTTGTGAAATCTTGGAAAAGCTGTTAAAAGCTGCTATGAGACTCCAACAGCACAGAGACCAAATTTYCTTTCTTTTGAGTCAAGACATGTCAGGTCTCTGAAATGTAATAAGGAAGGTAGGAATTGCACCCTAAACTCAGAGTAAGAACTCTTGTGTACTCAGACTATTTAAAGCTCTCCAYAGAAAGACTGGACACAGAAGTAGTTCATACACTGCACATGCTATTTTTATTTAAAGATGCTTTAACTGCCATTGTTCAGTTAAGAATCAGTCTAATTTAAATTAAGGCAACACAACAAAGTAATTCCAACACTGTACTCACCCTGACAACAAACACTGGGCATTTCACTTTATTAGTAGATGTCCGAACAAATTTTGTTGTCACAGCATTCATAGGGTTGTTCAGCATTCCTATAGGAGGGACCAACTGTAAGAGAAGAAAGAAAAGATTTACTGACGACAYTGAAATCAGAAACTTCAAGAAAAGAACACATCCCGAACACCCATTTTTGGAAAAGCAAGGTTGTCATTTGCAGGGATATTATCAGAAGTAAGATGGTAGAAGTGTTTCAAAGTCTGTATGAYTTAAAAACACAAGAGCAGTTTTGCAACCTCAATGCATGATGAAAGTTCTTATGCACAGAAATTAAAAGCCTGTCCAAGTTTAAGGTCCCTTCATGGACATGGATTCCAAAAGAACAAAATAACGTGGAGTGAAGATACCCTTCACTGATTTAAGGMTTTTTGCAGATAAAAAAAATAACCTCAGCTGACATGCAGAATCATTCCTATTTTCTGGACGAATTTTATTTGCACAACTTTATCAGTGAACAGGAAAATTTTACTTACATCATTGTAATATCCTGCATCGGGCTGGATCGCTCGCATATCTCGTTGGTCTCTCTGCCACACTCTATTCTGGAAAGAAGAAAACAACTCCTAGTTCATAACAGAGCATTTCCTTGTTAAAATAAGAAACACATGGAGATCCTGATTGGGAAATTCTGAAGTGCTCCAAGGATTTTAGAATGAACTGTGTTAAGACTTTGAACTCAGAAAAAGGAACATGTGGAGTTTACATTCTGTAAGAAAAGGAGTCAGGAATGTTTAAAGTGTTGATTTCATCAGATTGAAGGAACTCCAGGAAAGCAGCAGTCCTACATAACAAGGAACATTATTGTGGTACTCTGCTGCCCAGTGTCAAAGCTTTATACTCAAGACAAGAATTTACACCATTAGCAGCTGTGCTGATGAACTCCCCATGAAATCCACACAGCAGCATGAGCTACAAAAGGACCTTCTGCAGTGCCAGCATAAAGACAACACWTTCAAAAGGTCAAAACTTAGAAGATCAAGGGATAACAACGCCTTCAATTACTTAAATTTTCTGAGTTGCCGAACAAAACCTCTTCAAAAACACTTCTCATGAATTTAAAATTAAATTATTTATTTTTGGCTTTGTGCCACAAACCCTAGCAATTTGGATCTGTGCACATATCGGAAACAAGTTCCAATTCTAGGTAAAACATTCCTAGCATGCACCACTCAAGTTTGCTACAACCTCCTAAGCCAAGAGCAAATTACACATTTTCTTGGTTAGTTATTTTTTTCTACAACCACATTAAATTAAATCAGTAGTACTGAAGCCAGCAGATGGAGATCAGATTTTTTTGTATATTGGTAATGTTTTAATAAATAGAATTTTGAGGGTGCTTATTGCTGCCACAGTAAAAAGGTCCTGGACGTCTACAATTGCTCTTTAGAATAGTCCACTACTAATAGAATCTCTTTTGGGGCATTCCTAAAACATAAGAATGTGTTTAAARTGTTTGATGTTCAAACATATCTCAGATAATGGATTAACTATTATGAAAACCTTTTGACTTTTAACACCTACAAGCCATAACCATGCACTGGCCCATAGCAGATGGAATTAATTTCATCACATTTTTGCAATGTTGCTCTTGCAGCTGTAACAATGCCAGTATTTAGACTTCCTTCTATTTCTTCCAAGGTAACGTCCAGTACTTGTAGAGTTRATCTTGGATGAGAAAATTGTATTTCTTCAGTAGTGCTCTCCCATCAGGTGAGCTAAATAAGCATTTTTACAGAAACATTTCTTCAATGAAACCTAATGTTAAAGTTTTTCTCTATTACTTAACTCTCCTTCTTAGTTTTTCTTTATTTCTTTAGTATAGAAATGACTTTCAGAGGCCACTCTGCAAGCTGAAGAGCTATTTAGTAAAATGATGAGAAAACATTTCTAGTGGCCTGATTTTGGAGGGGAAGGGGCAATAGTCCATCTTCCATTTTGGGAAATTTCTATTTAAAAACAAAAATAARAATGACTACATTATTTATAATCAGTTTTTATGAAAAGCTATAGGAGTGTGCCCCTTGTTGATGGAGTGACAAAACTATCCTTTGTCCCCTCAAAAAGGAAAGAAGCCCACAAGTTTCTCTCCTTGATTAGGTGAAAAAGCCACCTCATAGGCCTAGGGGACTTCACCTCAAACTTAAAGATAGCCAATTGGACAGAATCAAAAAGTCCCACCTGGGCAACTTACTAGAAAAAGAAGTGAACAAAGAAAGTAATCGCTTCATAAAAGTGTTTTACCAAGAGCAAGAACCTAGCTCGGTTTTTCTCTGTTTGTTATTTTGCCTTTTATTAAACCTTTCTGTTTCTGACACTGCAACAGAAACCATCCTGCTAATTTTTATGCTTCCAAGAGTAGCTGAGCTATCTTGACTGTTTTACAGACCTCCAAGAGCTTATTAAGCCTAGCTCAAGAAAGCTACTATAACAAAAAGCCAGAACATTACACAAGATATTCAACTGCACACCAACTTGGACTTTCAAGACAAAATGCAAAAGTTGGTATTTATACCAAATACGCAGCACATGCAGTTTTATTGCCAATGCCCAACATCCCCTTTTAAAATTTTTATTTATATTATTAGAACTTTAACAAATTTACAAGCATTTGCAATTTTGGTTAAAAACGCAGCAGTAGCTCTCCCAGTATTCCAGACCGCTCTGCAGAAACCAAAAAGCACAATCCCAAATATCAAGAAGAAAAAAAAATTTCTCACCAAAACCCAAAAATCCCTTTACTGACCTCCAAATATTTGATGACAGAAGGGTTGTAGTCTATGGTCTTTCTGTTGACAGCTTTCCTCATGCGTTTCCCGTCGAAGGTGAGCTGCTGCATGGCCTGCTGCTGGGCGAAGTCGGGCCGCTTGTAGAAGAGCTGCCGCGGCGCCTGGTGCTGGAAGCGCGGCATGTGGAAGAAGCGCGGCGGGGAGCCGATCTCCGTGGCCATGGCTGCGTCCTGCTGGAAGGCTGCAGAGGGACAGGTGTAATATATGTTACCAAATAATTCATGCTTAAGGGGAGAATGGATTGTAATGAGTAGAAAAGTTGCCCATTTTTAAAAAAAATTGCAGAGTTCACAGGTTGGGCTAGTTGCTGCCAAGGTGGAATTCTGTTTGTTGTTGTAATCACTTGTCATTTTCATTAATTACTGTCACAGACATCTTTTCATGTAAAATCCTTTCCTTAGGATTTTTTCCTCCTGAGAAGCTCAGAGGTCTCAGGAACAAAATATAAACAATGATTATCTGCTGCTGTGGAATGCAACAGGCCAGTTGTGATGGTGGTCGCAGGGCTCCCAGGATGAGGGAAGAGACGAGGAYCTGACTYCRTGTTTCAGAAGGCTTGATTTATTATTTTATGATATATATTATATTAAAACTATACTAAAAGAATAGAAGAAAGGATTTCATCAGAAGGCTAGCAAGGAAAGGAAAGGAATGGTAACAAAGGCTTGTGACTGACTGAGACAGTCTGGACAGCTGGACTGTGATTGGCCATTAATTAGAAACAACCACATGRGACCAATCCCAGATGCACCTGTTGCATTCCACAGCAGCAGATAACCATTGGTTACATTTTGTTCCTGAGGCCTCTCAGCTTCTCAGGAGAAAAAATCCTAAAGAAAGGAATCCTAAGAACAGAAAACATGTCTGTGACAGAAACTATACTATGTAGGATACTTTTTTTAAAGAAAGGACTCGCAGAGAAATAGCAGCCACAGGACACCTGAATCTTTCAGAGAAAAAGAATTTATTGCCCTCTTATCAGAAGAAASGAACTTCTTCCCGCCTCAAAGGCGCTGTTAGGATTCAGAGGAAGAAGCTGAYAMTGACCAGACAGAATCCTGTGTTTGARTGGAATTTATGCATCATGTATGAGGTGTATGAATATGCAACAGCTTATTGTTTTTAAGGGTTAATCCTTTGTTAACAGGGGTCCTTTTTTGGGCTTGCGCTTGTACCCAGACATCCTTAACTCTTTGTTTCTATTGTCCCAATTCAAATTGTCCAAATTATTATTACTCTAATTGTATTACTATTTTTATAACCATTTTATTACTATTAAATTTTTAAAATTTTAAAAAAACAAGTGAATGGTGTTTTTCACACTATAAAAATTATAAAATCCAGCAAGCCTCTGACCACRAGCAGCCCAGAGACAGGTAACTACTCTGGAATTACAAAACTCCTGAAGGCAGCAGGAGAACAAAGCTTCTTTTAGAAATGAAAGAACGTGGCCAGCACAGAGATGGGCTTCCTCYGGAGCCACCAGGGAACACCCAAGGGTGATCATCCTTGATAGATATCATCARTCAAGATAACCAAAGCCAAGAAGATACATCTGAATATGTGACTTCTCCTGACATCATCAAGGCCTGCCACTACCCAGGAAACRGCGATTGTCCAGCCCTGCACAGTGAAAGAAACCCTCATACATATGTGGGGTTACAAAGGAAACCGGGGCACCTCTGCCTCAGGCAGAAAAAACTGTATAAAACAGCCCTGCTGGAAACGGCATGGGTGAACAGAGGGGGATCTGAGGCAACAGAGGTTGGATCTGGGTTCACCCAGCGCTGATCTCGACGCTCTCTCTTTGGCTGGGGGTTTTGAGGACCGTATTTTGGTCGTGAAAATAAAATCTTTGGCATTTATTGATTTGGATTTCTGGCTGATCRTTTATAACACAGGCAGTTCTGGAAGTAAGACCTCTCTACAAATTCATTTCCCATAGAGCATGATAAAAATCCCACTGCAGCATCTCCCCTAACTTTAGAAATTACCATTTCTAGGTAGAAAAAATTTGCAATTCCTCTGAATAATTATTATTTTTCCTCCGTGCCACATAACACCATCAAAGCAGGTAAATACTTTTGTTCTCTATTTTAATCATCAMTGGATAGAAACCTAAAGTGTTTTTWCAATAAAGATAAATGTTATTGAATGATTCTGAACAATATTTAGGTATTTTTAAGTCTTAAAAAGCATAAGCTCTTGGACATACTCTCCTGGTTTTGATCCTACCAATAGGTCAGGGCCCAGGTCACTTGTTTGTAGTTAGGTCACTTTTCCTAGACCAGTCTTTGCTGAGATGCCTCAGAGCAGGTGAGGTTTAAGTGTGTACAATGAGGAAAATAGGTCGTTTTGAAGACAGAATTTCTGCCTAACTACATGGTCTATGTGTATATCATATAGACACATCACTATTAGGTTTGCATTACTATCCCTAAATTAAAAATGTGCAGGAAAAGAATGTCCTCAGTAAAATAGTATAAAAAATGCAAGAAATGGCAAGAACCTTCAACAGAGGATGTTTCAGATTCCATTAATCATAAATTAATTCAGCTATTAAAAAGTTTTCAAATGTTGACTCAACRTCTTATTCTATGACCTAAAAATAAAATTATACTCCTTTCCCACAACTTCTTGTAAATGGACCACAGATCACATTCTACCTGTAGGTATATTTTCAATCCCATGATTGGAAAATAAATGAATCACACATTTAACAAGGATCAGTAAATATAACTGAGAATGTTAAGAAAATGTGAGGGACAGGGAGAAAAATTCTGAATATTGAAATTTTCTGACAGAAGGAAATGAGCAGAAAACCTCCTTTTTCAGTCTAAGAAATCCTTAAGTGGTGAGATCATAGCAACTCCTTCAGAGCTGAAAACTAAAATACAGTCTTTAAAGTGTATACTAACTTCAGACTAAGCACTGACAGATGCTGAACCAATGAAAGCTCAAACTTCATTTTAAAMATGTTCTCCCCCACATCCTAAACTCACTTTGGAAAACATTTTGACCAAAAGAAACTAGCACTGCCATAAAGGGTATTCAAAAATACCTAGAAACTCTCCTTTGCACAAAGGGTTAAATGTTTACACAGAAGCAAACAGCAGTTAATTAAAAAAAGAAACAGTAGATTTCTTTTTAAAAAAGACTTCAAAATCTGCTTGTAAATTAATGAATGTACTTTCCTACACAGTCAAAATACTTGCAGCCTCAAAAGAGCTGAAAAGTTGTTTCACTGCCAAATTTAAAACTTTATCTCGCTTTTTTTGATCCCACTAGTTCAAAAACATTTCCCTTTTAAGTAGCAAACTAAAGCTAAGATAGAAATGCYGGATATAAGAGACTGTTTAAAGCAGCACAGAGTTTGATTTTTTTTAAGAGGTTCTTTCTAACCACTAGGAGCAGGCTGTCCTTTAAGTCTCAGTTTGGTGGCACAGAGCAGCGAGCAGCTCTGCAAACTCAGGACTTGCACTCTCCTTTCCAYGCTAACAAGGTGTGACAGCGAGCTCTGAAAGAAGCAACCTCCAGCACCCAGCTCCTCACTACACACCTCCCACACCAAAGCCATCACAACTACTCTCTATGCAAAACAAACAAGTTCAAATTAAAGCAGMGCACTTCCAGGAGTGAGGCAAGGAAATTTAACACCTTGGGCAGGTGTAGCACCTTATCAGATCAACTTGGTAACTGGAATGAAGGGGGGAAGACAGAGAACAGCTTTCAAAAAACAAATCTTCATCGGAAGGCTCGTTTGCCTGAAGTTGCCCCATTCCAGGCAGCCAGGGGGTCTAAAACCAAACCTCACATGTGTCTGATTGTCTCCAGACCCCCACTGGAACACACAGCTAGGAAAACATTCAGGATGCCTGAAACAAGGTATCCAAACTTCCTCACACGGGAATTACTCCAAGTCACCCATAACCCATCTCAAATTCTCTCACTGGGCAGCAGATACCAAACTGTTGTGAAGAAGGTTTCAAGTGTTAAGTATCAAAGGTACAGTTTAATTGCTGGATGTTTATATTGAAAAACAGAAAGTGGCTTCTTCAACAAGCTGACATTAAACTTACAAGTCCATTAACCCTCCTAAATGCAGTTATTCAATAGTCAGAGGAAAAAACCCAACAAAACCAAACAAACAATGAAAAAACCCACAAAAACCAACAACACATCACAAAAAGCCCCAAAAACCCAGATGAAATTTCTAGTACTACTCTTTCTCAAGTCTGAAGTTTGACACTCCCTTATACCAATGAGTGCTCTAAACCAGAGAGAAAAAGATATTTTTTCAAAACCACACATCTATACTCTCTAATAGGCAATGCAAAAATAAATGTCAAGAACTGAGACCAAGAATGTGGACAAGGATCTATACTGGGGGACTTCCAAAAACAAAAACCCCAAAAGATCAGCTATCATTCGCAAAAAAACATTACATCCCCAAAATCCCTTTTTAGGGAAACACTGCAAAGCAGCAAGTTAATACTTTATTTCCAYGTTCCAGGGAATAAAAATCTGCTGAAGAAATTTTCTGCATTACTGTCATTGGTAAATACAGCATTAGGTGTGATATGGGTCAATTTAGATTGCAATAGTTTCAGGTGAGTGCAACCAGTGTCTAGCTTAAATCAGCACAAMCAACCTTCACTTAAGGTGCAATCCATATCAGCAAAAAGTAGGACTAAAGGCATTAAAAGGTTACTTACACCTCTTCATGCCTTCAGATCCTTTCACACTCATGATTCTGACAAGACACCACAACTGAAACAACATAAGGGACATGAGACAGGATCAGAAAAATGAATTTMTATTCTGTTTCTTCAACTTTTGAAATCACTGCCTACTATCACAAAAAGCCTTCTACCTGCATTTACAAACTCTGAGAAAAGTACTGTTTATCCAGCTGCTTAGGACTATTTTCTTCTAATAATTGCTTCAAATATTATGTTTTATCCACATCATACTCTCATCACATCATGTGTGCATGTGACCAGTACATAATCTATKAATAGATACATAAAAGATGTATGTACATACACATACACACCAAGTGAAGCTTCCAAACAAAGCAGCTTTAGAAAGAAATGGTTTGGGCTCACAATTCTCACATGAAACCAGAGCATTTTTTCCCAAAGACCCCTATTTGAGTCAGAAAAATATACCCATTTAATGGTTATCAGTATCCTGCTTGGTCGTTTGTTGGGACAAACCAAAGCCTCAGCAGGCTCTTTTAAAGATCTTTTTTATCAACTACAATACCAGAATTCAGCATGTCTATYAGTTAAAGCTCCTCTTGTATTGGCAGTGTGAGCAGAAACATGCAAACAAATATTAGGGGACACGGCACAATCCAGTGTAGTAACATCTGATTTATTTTAAGCAAACTACCAAACTTTTCTTTATTTTAGAGTCCTCAACAGGAGTTTAAATGGAAGAAACCATATCTTCCTTAATTCACACAATTAAAAGCAACAACAAGATTTGTCGACAACATCAGACATAAGTCACTTCTCATTTTACTGTTTCTGGACAGTAATGTTACCAATCAATTGCTTTTTCTTCTAGTTCATTATACCCTCATCATAATGTGAACTAAGTTTATTTCTGTATTCCATTTTCCCATGCATCCTTACAGTTTCCCACTTCCTGTCCCCATGAACAGCCCTTTCAAAGCCTCACACATTTAGAGACATAAATGAATTTGGGGATACAGAGCCTGCAGAGCAAACCCCTCATTTCTCCCTAGTGGTGTCCTAAGGATGCCAGGTCTATTAATGCCATCAAGCAATCAGAGGGAGAACAGAATTAAAAGTGAAAAAAACACCCAAAAATCTCACACCCAGACCAGCATGGAGTAAAGGCAGATGGATTTGGGCAGTTTTGGTTTTTTAAAATAAGCAAAAAGTCACATACAGTATTAGTCAATGACAGAAAATGTTAACCACTGAATTTATATTTTAATAAATTAACCCAAATAAGGCTGCAAAGGTAATATTGGCATTTAACACAGTAGCATTATTACTTTATTATCTTATTTGGATATGATTGTTCCTTTTATATAAAAATGAACCTTGCACTATGTTTTGAAAATTGACAGATTGCAACTTCAATAATGAACCAAAGCATTTCACACATAACTTCACTAAATCAAAAYAAATTAGGCTACCCAAACCTAACTAAACCCACCAAACTAGTGAAGCTTGGAGAAAAAGAGCAATGGCTTATATTAAATACATCACTACTTACAGGTAGCTCAATACTACAAGAAAAAAATCCCAACTGATTTATGTATAATTTTGACATATTTCATATGGTTTATGCAAAAAATAAAGCTCATCACTAATAAAATGCAGTTAATTGGTAAATAAAACATCCTTGCCTATTTAATAGGTATTTTTAACTGAAGGTAAAGACACTTGGGTGGAATACAGTGAGTTATAAACTGAATATGCCAAAAGAAAAGTATGTTTCCAAATGGGAGCAAAGAAGGTTATGGTGCAGAGTGCAAGCAGCAGTCACTGCMAACCCCACACTGAAGMTTAAAAGGCTCTGCCTGAAATGGCTACAGCAGCAAAGGAAAAGGAGTGCTCACACTCCCTGAGTGTACCTATAGAACACTTCTTTAAAGGTGTATTAGTTCTATCATAAACTACACACAGACTCTAAAAAAGCACTTTTCCAGTGCAGCAAACAGTGAGAACTCACAGGAGTTATTTGCACTGCAACAGCTCACAGGAGCTCAAAACATGGTTTGGGACACGTAGTGAAAAACACAGGACTGGAGAAGAACCACCTCAGCTTCCTGAGGCCTCAGAGTAAGGTAAGAACACCCCGGTGCAAAGGCACCTCACCCAGTTTATTGCTMAATACATCTTTCTTTGATCAGCAAAGCACTTTTACATCTACAAGGCATAGATAACTACACTCCTTTTAAAAATTAAGAAGTCCTACTGTTAATAGTCATCTCTGAGAAAACATCTCCCTGCATTTTTTTAATTTGTGTATTAAGAGATCTGTAAGTGCATCTGAATAAGCAGAAAAACAATCACATCAAATACAATTTAATGTTATTCCTTTCCCTCTTTTGCAGCATATCAACACTTAATGCCTGCATTCCAAAAGATCTGCCTTTCTTTTCTCCTTTGGGAAAATGTGAATTTTTGCTCTGGACACCAGCAGTGGATCCTTCCATGGCTTCCCCTTCCTAAGGAAAGCTCTTTCTGGGCCTCCTCACCCAGCCTCTTCCCTTTCCTGGGAATCCTACCTCTTCCCATTGCAAAAGAATTACATGAAAAGATATAGTCCAGACATAAATTTACAAATTTTCAGCAACCATGTTTTAGAAAACAAAATATATAAAATTTTTTTTCATTATATATGAAAAAAGAAATAAACATGCATGTACACACACACAKAATTTCTCAATTACACAGAAACAGAGTCAGCCATCCTGGTTAAAGACTGAGAAGAGTAGCAGACAAGTTCTTGAAATCATAAAACTTTAGGGTAGGGGGTTACACAGAAAAAAAAAAAAAGGATTCTTCACTTCTCCAAACCATTTAAATAAATTGTCTTCCAATTATTTTACACTAAATGAGACAGACCCAAAACGATTTCTCTTTTAAACAGAAAATGAACCTGAGCAAAGGTTTGTTTTCAATCAAGGTTTCTACATCTCCCTTGCTTCCCTCACAGATAGGAATGGAGCAAGAGAGATGCAGGCATGCTAAAAACCTGCAAAAGTCTCAGAAAATCACATTTCCAAAGCCACTGTGAAACCAGCAGCAGCAGCAGCAAGCTTCTACCACATTTTCCCAAACACACACTTGAAATCTGCCAAAACTAATTTGCATGTCTGTCAATGAATTCATCTCTCCCGGCAGATGAGACTTGGTTTTTGCTMCATTCAGATGCCATAAATTTCTAAAGATAAGATTAATCTTACATTTCCTTCACTGCACGTAAGGTAAATCCACTCAGAAAACACTGACAAAAACATGAAAAAAACCTCCACTATACCAAACTGCAGATGTAGTGAAAACAGACTAATCTGACCAATTCCCCAAATTGCTTTGTGTTTCAATTTCCTACTGCATTGGAAAAACACTTAATCAGACTCACAAAACCAGATTACCCAATGTCTGAGAATTCTATATCTTTCTGAGACAAAAAAATAAAAAATTTCAAGTAATTTTGAGTACTTTTATTATTATATGTAGGTTGTATTATTTTTATTTCAGAACAGATGTGAGACAGATTAAGCTGTTTCATTAGACTATAATAGTATCTTTCCCACTGATTATGAGGGAGATTGGTGGATTAAGCAGGATTATAAAATTAGTTTAAAAACTAGATTCAATAATGGAAGTACAAAGTTGCTCAACCTTTTAGTCAAAAGCAGACCTGTAACAGTAAAAAACCCCAACTGTGTAAGGTTCTTGACCTCTGAATATTTTAAAATATTATTCCCATTTTGGATTATGTAAAGGCACTGCAGCATGCATTTTTGTGCATTTTTATAAGCATATCTCAAAAGATTTTCTACAAGGCATGCAGATGTGAACACAGGAAGTTTAAACTTAAAACCAAAACCATTCTTACAATTTCAGAGACTCCTTAATTATGTACAGGTGCTGGAGGTCCCTAATACAGCAAATCAACAAACTCAAGGCAGAAATACTGCCCAGTGTTATACAAYACTGCTATTATGCAACATCCCTATTCTCTGCAGCAAGCACTTTTTCCCTGGCCTCTACTGCTCTGCTCCCAACACACATCTGCAAGCATTCTCTATTGTATTCTATTTGTGAAGCAAACTTTCCTAGAAATGGGGTTTAAATCCTGACCATGCAAATCAAGGGAAAGAATTAAGCAGCTTTCCCCATTCCGGTCATTGTGCTCCAACAGTAAATGTAAAAAAGAAAATAAAAATCTCATTTTTCATTAAATTGCAGAAATATACTTCAATTAATAATTGTCTAAGTCACAATAAACTACTCTGCCCAAAATACTCACAGATCTGTTTTTATGTGGAAATACTCCAAAGCTTTTTTCTGTTTTTATGTGGAAATACTCCAAAGCTTTTTTGTTTTATGCACAGTCCAAAATCTCCTACACTGGCATGACCAAAACCCTAAAATGCAGCAGCACTTTTTTCCCCTTTAACTTCAGTTCTGTACCTTCACCATGAAGCTCAAACCTTTGGATTTTCAACAGAACCTGAATATATTCACAGACTGTACAGTGTAAAAGGACAGAACATGTAACACAGCAAAATGGGATGATGTTAATGCAGTTTTGGATTTAAAGGGTTTATTCCCTGCAGGAAAAGGAGTGCTGATATTTAATTGACAAAAAGGGCCTACATCTTTAAGTTTCACATAAAAACACACAATGCTCAAGAACTTGTGAAACAGGAGAGCAAACTTACAGCAAATGGAGCTACCTAAAATCCCAATGGAGAGCACCTTCAAACAGCCAGTCTGGAGCTCTCTGCTACAAAGAGAAAAGCTGCAATAGCTGAGCCTGCTTAGCTGCATGTAAGTTACACACACTTTAATACCTTCTTTAAACACATCCTTCAAATTTTGGATTTCCAGTACTCAACAAATACCTCAATCAAATCACAAATGTTCCCTATTTGAGGCTCAAGCTGAACCCTTGGCTCATTCCAGAGCAGACATATTTACAGGAGGTCATATCATTACAAACATTATAAAAAACTCTCAAAATACTTCATTTCACAGGACTCAGACAGCTCCTGTTTTACCTCTCTGGCTACAGTACAGAAAACTGYTTTCCTGAGTGCAACAGCCTGGAATCTTTGCCTTTCTGCACCTCACAGAAGCAACTTCTGTGAGCTAAAGTTTCTTGAGCTGTACTTCAAAACATGGAAGCAACCACAGATTGCACCTCAGCTAGAAGACAGACAGGATTTGGTCTCCTGCCATGATTTTACTGTTCGCAATTGGATACCTTGGTTTTACCTTACAGTTTACTCACAATATTTTTTTAATAGAACATTCTTCCTCCCTCTAAACTTCCCAAATACCCCTTTATTACAACTGCTGCTTAGTATTTATCAAGAGGTACATTATAACCTAAACTGTCTTTTATTGGGAGTTCCTCAGATAACAATTCATCTTACCTARCTGAATACTCACAGCTTGGTTTTCATGCTGAAGTGATTACTGATGCTGCCTTACCTTGGAGCTGCTACTTTGTCAGGAAACAAAACTTTAGGACTGATGTTTAAAACATATAAACATGCCATGACAGATACTAAAAAACCTGACTTATGAAAAGTAGTTTAAAARAAAAAAAAAAAAAAGCCTGTCATCCTTGCTAATCCTAAACATCAAAACCAGGTGAACAAAAAAGTCACAGCAGAATCTGTGTGGATGYCCCTCCCAGTTTCACTCAATGAGCAGCTGCCCTTCCTAGAGAGGAGAACGTTCTGTTTCTGTTCACAGGCTGAAGCTCTCCGGGTTGCTCTGTGAGCAGCCGGGCTTTCTGCAGCTCCTGCAAACCAGGAGGCTCTGCCTGCCCACGGAGCTCTCCCTGCTCATTTCCAGGTGYTCCTGGTGAGCCATTCCTCAAATCCCCCTTGACTCAAGTACTACTGTTAGGCACACAATGGCTTGGACAGAGACAGACAAGAGGAGGAGAAAGAGTRACAAGAAATTCTCCAAGAAAATTCTTCAGAGGACTTTATTATCAGCAGAAGGGAGAAGGACTATGGCAGTTTGTAGGGCAAAACTGAAATAGGAAACACAGCAAATTGTCTTTGCTWCAGGCACAACCTCCTGAAATTCTGATGATTAAGAAAAGAAAGTTCATATAATCTAGCAACAATTTCCTTCTGCTCATTGACACTATGGAACAGAAACATACATTTTAATACACTACACACAGTTGAGTATCTGAGACCCAAAGAGCTGCAAATTCAAGGCTGACAAGACACCTAAGCCTTTTTGGTAAAACTTGGCAATTATAAAGAGTAGTAACGTATTACAAAGATTTACTTTTCACAACCTTCATCTGTTAAATGATTACCAAACATACCCAGAACTCTTGCAACATTTGCTTCTGCATAGAAGAGAAGCTGCAAATTTCAACAGAATTTAGGGCATCTTTACTTCATGACCTCAGGAATGCTCACTCCCTGTCCCTCTCTGCTCCCTTCAATGTTACTCAGGCCCATCTTCTGACATAACAATCCTGTTTGCCGTTCCAGTTTCTGGGCCAAATAAAGGCAAAAGAGCATCTCAATTTTCTAAAATGACACAATTGAAGTCTGGAAGGGGTAGCAGGAGGCAGGATGATAGTGCTATCATGTGTGATCATGTGAAAAAGTGTGCCTTTATATGGTGAGAAGCGTAAGAAGGTTAAAAAAAACCCCAAAAAACAACTAAAAGCAATGTTTTCCAACAGTTATTAACTGTATTCAAAGATCCTTTTCCCACTTCTCTAACCAAAAAGAGACTTTACACCTCAGTAGAAGCTCCAAGATAAAAGAACTTTTTATGTTGCTGCATATTTTAACATTAAAATCCATTAATCACCAGTGTCCATACCCCAACCTGCATCCAGAGGCAGAGACTGTGCACCAGAGCTCTCATCTTCTGGGCACCTCAAGGTTATTCACACACCTCATGTATTCAGTGTAAGAAAGAAGAGACTAAACAATTGTACATGCACTGCAGAATAAATGGCCTAGAACATACTACCCTACAATGCTTTCCTCACAATATCCAAGAAGATTTTTTAAAGGGATTTTTTTATTATCTTTTCATAAAAAGATGTAGCAGATACACACATACTTAYCCAAGACAGAAATTTGTTATCTGCCTCAACAGCAGAGTGGCTAAATTAGCAACTATTTTTATAGCAAAGTATGCAAATGAATACCTACAGTTGTTATGCCTAGACTCAGCTGATGAAGAGATATCATTAAGCAAAAGTAGTGGAATTGCAGCAAACAATTCAAACATTATTGAATCACACAATGCTGCTAAACAAGGCTGATGAACCCTGAWAATTATCAATGCTCCCCATTTTTATTTTACTGCTGAAGCCAAGGAGTTAAAAACAAACAAACAAACAAAAAAAAACCCAACAAATCTGATCAAACACCTGCTAAATTAAGGAAACAGTCWAAGAAAATAGCACTTATAAAACTATCTTGATCAAATAAAGTTCTGACTGCAGATTATTTATGTGAAAATCTCCAGAACAGTGAGTAGCTTCTCRCTATCTGCTTCAGTTAAGATATGAAAGTCTAGCATATATGCAAACTTTTTTTTTTAACCACAGTATGGTGTGGAAGATTAATGCATAACCCCTGTTTGCTGGTGGTTAGGCTGGAAAGTGCTCAATCCCATGAGGAATAAACTTACAATAGCAAAAAACCCCCCAAACCCAGTGCTGTTTATTGTAGTTTCAAGCTCCCAGTGTATAAAATTATAGATATCACTTGAGCAGTCCTAAGCTTTGTCAAAAATTTTCACCTATTTTCAAACATAACCAACCTACATATTTCTCCTATAAGAAACTTTCAATACTAGAACACTTTCTAAACTGATGGGTGATGTATACACATCTCATAGAACTGRAAATGAATTAGAAATGTATTTTTTTAAACTGGAATCACAGAGCCAGTTTGTTCCAGGTGTATGTATTCTGATCTTTGCTTGTGGATTATGAGCCATGCAAATGCCTATATACAGTTATGTATATATATATATTTATATATATACACACACACACAAACTGCTAAAAAAACACTTTAAAATTCTTTAGTAATCAGCCTTTGCTTTTACCATTTAGTAAAGTTCAATAAAACCTTCTGGATCAACACATTCTCAGTAAAGTCAAGCTCACACAAAGCATTTCAAGGAGAAAAGGTTCAGTGTCAGATCCTCCCTAAATACAAAAGTCATCCATCTCCCCATGAGAATGACAATTCAACAGAACAGCACATCACCAGAGAGCTTCAGTTTTGAAAGCTGGAGTTCTCCAAAAGTCTAAAATCCCTCAGCATTTCCCTCCTACTTCATATCTCCTGCCTTGAGAATATCAGCAAGYTTTCCTGTCAAAAGCAGCACATTCATCACCAGTTCTAGGTCAGTATTCTCATCTTACTACACAGMAAGTTTGGCAGCTGTGGCTTCTATCAGTCAGGAATCTACAAAGACACTGCTAGAAATAGCTACTTCATTTATTAGGCTTAGATTTGCTAAGGAGACCAAAATATTTGCATTCATCCATAGAAAAAGATTGTAAAATATGGTTTGATGACTGATTCTAGTATGACTTTAGCTCCAAACTCTGTAATTGAGAAACAGGGCAAACATTGCAGAACAAACATACTCATTCAGCCTGCACTCCTCCTCCCTGCAATTCTGCACAATCCCCAACTTTTCTTGTGGTGGAACCAYAACATTTCACCAGTCTCTGTAAAGAGGTGCAAGGGTTTGCTTASAAACATGGCCCAATAGGAAGAACTTTCCAAAGGTAAGTGGTGATTTTTACTGGGATGGGTGAAGGAGGACAAGGGCAGAGAGGTCACTCTTCTTGTGACCACACAACCTGAGTGCAGCCACAGCTACTGAGGGAACTTCAGCACTGAATTGCTGAGCTGACCCAAATCCAGACTAAAACTGCTGAGACCAAAACCAGAGCAGCCCTGGCTTGAGCCCAAGTGTGTGCTCCCTCTCATGACCCCTCCTTCAAGCCAACATAAACATCTGATCACCACAGKGGATGTGCACCTAAAATACTGCTCAATGTGTGCTTAGCTCACATTGGTCAAAACTCAGAGCAGCCTGGCAGGCAGCTGGCTACTGAGAATTCAGGGAATGACTCCACTGACCAGGAGGAAAACCAAAGGATCAGAAACAGGGGAAACAGGCATTTCCACTGGGCAATGCCATGTCAGATTACTGCACAGATCCACAGCCTTCAGGCTCTAAGTCCAGCACTTCCATTAGCTGGAGCTGTGCTGCTGCTTAACCAGCTCCAAGGGCAGCTCCTGKAGCTGAATACTCCTATACCCACAGTAAAGAAAATACAGGTCACTGTGCTGCCAAAACTGCACCATGAACACAAAACTATCCCAAACACAAACTGCTAAAGACTCCTTGTTAGCCAGTCTCTGGCCTCTTTCAAAAAAAGRCACATTAACATATTCTTTTGTATAATGTTTCTTTTGGATTTGGGATAATGGTTTAAAGAAATCCTCAAATGCTTAAAGTGCAGAAACATGGATTAATTCAYGTACCCCTGTGCTCACACTGAATTATATAAAACATTATTATAAAGAACTGATCAGTATCAACAAATCCATAGTYCTGCTTTTGGCCTATCCTGGCAGATTATCCTGCTGAATTTCATRGCACTCACTTTGGGGTAAAGTCACAGGTGAGTGACTAAGAGCCACTGAAATTCCAAGCTTTGTGACCAACTGCTTTGGATTAAACCTYGGTACTGCAGACATGACCATAACTGAGGGATGTGATTTCAGAAGAGCTGATCTGTCAGATCAGACCAGTGCACGCTGCCTCTCCTCAGGCTCACCAACACCCAGAGCAGCCCAGGCCAGAGCCRTGGCAGGGACAGGGATCTGCCATCACCTCCTCTCACCACCCGTTCCAGAACCCTGGATGTTTAACATCCAGGCCAAAACAGAAAAGTGACCCAGACAAACACAAACATCCTATTTCTGCTCACAGAGAGGGTCCCCCTGTACACTGCACCACTGCATCAACTTCTGGACAGGCAAAAGAATATTATAATTTTAATGATTTWAAATGACCTAAAATTATAGGTTAAATAAAATTTACAACTACACTRATAATATTTTCAAAGCTTCAAAAGTTAATGGAATTTTTTTTTAACCAATATACTTCATTATACTGAAGATTAATTAAATAGCACCAAAGAGCTCATATGGCATGTTATTGTTCTTTGCATCAAAATCAACTAACAAAGTGAACAGAAAATTGAAAGTGCTCAGATTTAACAACAGGGTATGGAAAAATTTCCTATTTAAAGGAAAAATAAAGTTGAAGATAAAGTTCTAACTCTTTTACTGATAGAAAAAAATGTACCAGGGTTACTTGATGCAATACATAAGAGGAAGAAATGTTTTCATTTGTGTCTAAAGAACGTGAAAATTTGCTCATACTTTTTAAAACATTCTATCTATATGTGAAAGAACATTTACATGTAATTGTTTGGAACAACACAAGCTTTACCAGGGTTAGACAACAGTGATGTTCAATGTTGTAGAGTCTTTCCTTTTGGTGAGAGAAAATGTGATAAAGCCCCAGTGAGTGCAAGTGCTCAGAACAAAGCCCAGCTCTGGTGCAGAGGTAGAACAGGAGCAGGATCAGTTAAGTGAGGCTCACAGCACTGAGTAACTCTCCACACACAGACTGAGCTCCTGATCACTGCACAGCCCCAGGCAGGAGTGGAATCACTGCAAACTCACTGCCTGGACAGCAAACTGCTAGCAAAAGTGCTATTAGCACACCAGAGGAAGCACTCACTGCTTTCCTGCTCAATACACACCTCCATCCCCATTCCAGGTTTCACAACAGCATGACTGGGACACSCAGCCCCAGGGTGGAGAGCAGGCTGAACCAGAAGTGACATTATGAAATGCTGAGTAGCTTTTTAAATATTAGTGAGCAAGAACAGATTGCTGGGAAGTTTAGCACCACTTGGAAAATAGGGGACTGTGGATGCTCCAAACTGAAGTGAAATTACTAGCAAAACACAAATCAAAACCAGTTAGTACTTCTCTGCTCTTACCTTCATATATTTTCTATGATAAGAAGCAAAATCCAAGGTTATCTGAAGGTTTTAATCTTTTGAAGGACCCTTGGAACATCTCCTCTCCCCCACCATGCTCTGGCAATGCTCAGTTTCTGTATCAACCACACAACGAGGCCTCCATATCTGTGTTTTTACTTCTGTTAACATAACAATCCAATACCAGGAATGTAAACATGGCAAATAAAGAACAAATTTTGCAAAATTCACAAACACACTGCAGATAGCTTCCTGCTTGTTTTCACAAGTAGTTTTCTAAAYTATAACCTCTATCTGAGCAAGGCCAAAATAATTCTCATTTCCACTGTTACTGAACCAACTCTTGAAATTCCCTAGACACCTGGCTAGGAGATGCACAAAATGAAATATTTTGCACAGAATCATCCCACTACAGACTAAACTGTGTTCCTTCCATTTGGCTACTCAGCCTAATGTCTTTGCATGAGTGGCTTTTTCAGGTGAGGCAGAAGACTCCTCTGCTGGGATGGGAACAAAACAGGAGCCTTCTCATCCTCTCCTCAGACCAAGGTCTCTCTGCTGCAGCAGAAGGAGCCATTCCTGCTACCTCCATCTCAAGCACAGTTTAGGATTATTAGGCTTTTACTTCCTGTGCTGATATCACAAAGACAAAACCGATGAGAAATTTTCAATTCCAACAGTCCAAACAGTCCAATATTTACTGCTCCAGGGGTTCAGTGGAGAACCAACACGTCAGACAGCAGGGAATGGCTGTCACTCTCTGCAGTGACTGATATTTGACTCAAAAGGTTTCAGCAGCTCTATGAGGAGTTACTCACACCTAACGTTCTCTGCAGCTCGAAGGTTTTTTTTTCTTCCCTCAATCTTTCAATACTTTATTTTTAGTATCTATATTTTCAGATCTTCTCATTAGAACTATTACAACACAACTGAACAAGATGTTGACAATCAGATTTTTAAAACATATTTAATAATTACATATTCTCAGAGTAAGATGATGGCAGAATATTGCAGCAGATCACTGAGAAGTAAACATCAGTTTACTTGAAAAAGAACTTAGGAGCAGGGAACYTTGGAATATTTTGGCACAACAATTRTTGCATACTATAAACTCCCTGACATGCAATATTGCCTCTCTTAAAGGAAGGACAGAACTATAGGTAAGCATAAAAGTTAGAGCACTGAGTTAGACWTTAAAGAATAAAAATATGTTGCAAGAAGGATGAGGGATTACTGCCTGCACAGAAAAACAGATTCCCAAACAGCACCCACAAACTGCAAGCAAGGATATAATGAGGTACAAGACTTGCAGAGCACAGAACTACTTACCTATGACAACTCTGTCAGACAGATGTGTTCAAGCAACTGCTAATATTAAAAATACTGTACTTGAGACTACACAACTATTTATTGACAAGAATCAGCAGGAGAGAAATAACATACACCTCGAAGGAGGCAGGAAATTTAATGAGCTCTCTCCAAGGGAAAAACGCTGAGCTATTTTTTTCAAGTTGAACACGTCCCCTAGGTTTGCTACCCATGCACAGGCTGGTGAGTCTCGGCCAGTGGAAAGCGACACCGCATGATGATCCCAGCCCCTCCACCATGCCAGCACCAGTGTCTGCTGCACACGGCTGTGTTATCACATCGCAGGGAACACACTCCAACAACAGTGGGGTTATACAGTACAAAACGTGAGCAACAGGCCTCGCGGGATGCGTAAGGAAACAAAAAATAATACTTTCCCATTCTTTTACCAAAGTTGATTAGTCCTATAGGACTGAAACCGTTCTTTACTGGCAAATGYAGTTCTCTCACTTGGTATCTGAAAAGCTTAAATACTAACTTAAYGTAGTACTCTACGCCTGCAGCCTTTTCTTCTCTCTCCTTAAAACACAGAGGATTATCCTTGTAAAGAACCACATAAGTAAAGAATTCGAGGTATCTAACACGGTTCGTAATGGCCAGAACTTCCCAGCCCTATGTTCAAATCAGCCACAACCCGATCTCCACTCGGACTCAAGGCGGAGAGAACAACAACCTTAAGAACTAGTAACATTAAAACAAGCAGAAAAAGCCGGGATTGAGAGCCTGGGGCGAAGCCACCGACAGACACCTGTGCAGTGAAGAGCACAGGGGCCCAGCTGCCGCTTCCAGACCCGGTCCTCGAGCACAGCCCACCACGGGGCCCGGCCGCAGCACCGGGCCCTAGCTCGGCTCTCGCCGAACCCCTCGTTCCCGCCGGCGGCCCCCGCCCTGCCCCGGCCGCGCCGCTCCAGGGCCGCGGCCTAAAGATGGCGGAGGCGGCCGCGCTTCCCCRGCTGCTCCCCCGCCCCGCCCGACACTGAGCCGCACTCACCGCCCAGCCAGCCTCTCGCACCGGGACTCCGCGCCCCACCGACACCTCGCCGCCCGCCTCGTCCTCCTGGCTCCGGCAAACTCCGCCGCCGCCGCCTCACGACCCGCGGCCGCCCGCCATCTTCCCTCCGCCTCCCCCGCCAGCAGCGCACGCGCCCCACGCCAGCGCGCACGCGCACTACGTCAGGGCGCGCGGGCGGGGGCGCCGCTCCTGAAGGGCCCCGGGCGGAAACGCGCGTGCGCACTGGGGGTGGGGAGGGATGCGCGCCGCTTCCGCGAGCAGACCCGGCCGGCGCACCAATCACAGGGCGCGGGCGCGCAGAGCTGCGCGCATGCGTAAAGTGCCCGGCGGCGCCGTCCCGCGTGTGGCGGGGGCAGAGGGCGGCGAGGGTYCCTCAGAGCCGCCAGGTCGGGACCCGCCGGGCTGGGATCTGCCCCGGACACTCCCGGGACCCTCGGGCCAGCCGGATCCAGCTTGCCAAAAGAGGCACTGCCGGCGGCCAGAGCGATCATTGCTTCCGGGCACGACAGTGTTGTGCGCTCCTCAGTGATAGTTCTGTCACGCTCACCAAACGCCCAGGCGCTACAGGACACTCCGCCTGGTGGGGCTCCCACAAATACCTTTGGAGCTGCTGCCCAGGGAGGCGGTGGAGCCGCCCTCTCTGGAGGTGTTTAAGGGAAGATTGGAGGTGGCACTCAGTACCATGGTCTGGTTGGCATGGTGGTGTTCGCTCAGAGGTTGGACTCGATCACAGAGGTCTTTTTAAACCTAAACGATTCCGTGATTCCTTTCTCCTCTCCCCCTTCCCGGGCTTCAAAACACAAGCAAAACCTACAAATCTCAAGGCTCGTAACAATGTATTTGTGTAGGATAGTGCAAACTCCTCAGATCATTTACAGATCGCTAGGTCTGTTACACTCCTCCTAAKGGTGCTTACAAAGGTGTCATCAAGTAGTAACACGAGTGTAGATAGAGAGGTGCAGAATGGCTTTCCTCCCTGAATTAGCTGTGATTAATACCTATGAGTCTGTGTGTCTAGATGAAAATATCTTAAAGCTGCTTGAACAGAAATATTTTACAAAGCAAACCTGGWTCAGCAGGGGCAGCTACTGGGAAGCATATGCTGTATCCAAAGGGGGCACTAAGCTTTATAAAATAAAGCTTCAACACCTTGGTTTTTCTTCCTCAGTTAGAATTATTCTGACCCTGGTAAAGTCGCATGGGTGGTTTATAGGCTTGGAGGAGCCACTGCCACCCCAGYTCATACACAAATCTCTTTGAAGTACTGTGCCCAAACGGCTGTCACACACCAGTACAGCCTCTCAGCACAGCAGCAACATTACAYTTTTAGTAATATTTTATTTCTCTCCTTTTTGCAAGATCAGTGAGACTATCACTTATTATCACAAATACACAATCTTAACACATCTGTCTGCCTCTTTCTCCCAACATTCTTTCCTGCAAAATTTTCCTTCTTTCAGGTGTGGTGGTAAAATTACAAGACTTGAAAGGGCTTGTTTAAGAAGTTTATCCTACACAAAAGAATATTCTTTTCAAATAAAAGCTAACAATCTGTGAATCTCCCAGCAGCTGAGCTCAGGTAGCACTGGGTGTGTGATCCCCACAGGCTGCACCAGGAGCCAGCCCTCCACTGTGTCACATTAGGTATAGTTTGGTTTCATCTCAGTATTAGGGCAGTTATAAAGAGTCCATCCCTCTGGAGGTGGATACTTGGCTGTGTTAACATCTAAATTATTTGGTTGCTTCACCTTTTTCTTTCTGTAGCAGGATAAAGACTGGATGTCTGCAATGGCACAGAACAGGGGAGCAGAGAGGGAGATGTTGCCTCAAAGCTTTCTCACTGTGATTGTAGCCACAGCTCTGATCTGTCCTAAACTGCACTGGGGTTATTACACTCTTGGAGTCCCCAGATCTCCAGGATTTACTCATTAAAAAGCTCCTCATTAACAAAATCATARTATGTACCTAATATTTATAAAACACACAACTTTAATTTAAAATATCTTTTAATTTACACTAAACAATAATAGAAAAATATTGAGGCTGTAAAAATTCACTGTCCCAATCAAACAATAAAACAAACAAACAAAAAACACCACAGATACTGATGCTGCTCATCACTGAGCCTTCTGGGAACCAAGAACAAGTTTCTGCATCCTTTAGAAGTTCCTAAAAAACATAAAATCACACCCACATTTCTGCTAAAAACCAAAAACATTGAAAATTTACAGCCTGGGGAGACAGATTAGGGAAGAAACAAATACTTGAGCCACTGGGAAAAGGCCTTTCAGGTTCTTTGCTCTCACAATTCAGGGGGTCCTTGCCAACGTATACATGGAACAAACCAAAAGGACAATGCTGATCTCCAGTCTGAATGCACCTGTGGCAACACAGCACTGGAGCACCCTGTAYCCACAACTACCCTGGCTCAGCTGGGAGCTGGACTGATCCAGAGGGCTGAGAAACAGCCCAGGTCCTCAGGATTCTGTGCTCAGATAAAGGGGCTGAGGGTTACCCTTAATACTGGAAGCTSCGTTTAGTCTGGATGTCATCGAGAATCTGTTGTAATTCTTCATCTTCAAACCGGCCCTCCAGGCTGCAAGGGAACAGCAATAAGGAGGCATTAAAGGTTTCAGAAATGATCTCTCCCCCTTGATTCATTTCAGTCATAACTCTCTCCTGTCAGTCTCAACACACCATCACCCACCTGTGTGACCACCTGTAACATCAGTGTAAGCAGAGTGCTCTAGTCCCTAGGCACTGCTTCTTCTTTACGTGACAAAACTCCATTCTTCCCAGAAATTTCAAAAAAGGCAAGGCAGGTGTAAGCAGACCTCTAAATGAAGTCCATGTAGCTGCATGCTCACAAGCCAGCCCATTCTTGCTGTGAAATCTTAACATAAAATCATGGAATGGTTTGGGTTGGAAGGGACCTYGAAGATCATCTCTTTCCATATCCTGCCATGGGGAGGGACACATTGCACTAGACCAGGTTGTTCAGAGCCCCATCCAGCCTGGCCTTGGGCACTTCCAGGGATCCAGGGGCAGCCACAGCTTCTCTGGGCACCCTGTGCCACKGCCTCACCTCCCTCTTAGGAATGAATTTCTCCCTAGTATCTAATTTAAATCTATTCTCAGTTGAAGTCATTCCTTTGTCCTGTCACTACTCCTGTAAAAAGTCTCTTTCCATCTTTCTTGTAGGCTCGTTCCAGGTACTGGGAGCCCACAATTAGGTCATCCCAAAGCCCTCCCTTTTATATAATGACAARTAAGGGAGAAACTGTAATTCAGATGAATGTTTCATTCCCTCCTCTATCTCARGCCATGAGGTAACCAACCAAGACATGAAGAAGCTACTGCTCTCCTCTACATTATCCACAAAACAGTTCATTTGCTCCAACGGAAAAAACTCCAAGGAACACAAACGCAGCCAGCTAAGAACCCAAATTTAAGAGGTTTACACTTGATCCAGTAAAAGCTCTCAGAAGTGCATAAGGGACATGTACAAAGTGTGTTGCTGTCAGATCAGTGGGAAGAAAGACCAAGACCAAATGTTCTTCCAGCAAGGGAGTTGGATTGAAGAGAGGGTACCAGGGCATGGCTGGCCTTAGGCCACAGGGAAGTGACAGCAGCCTCTGTACAGTGTGTAAGTGCTTACCTAGGAATCAGAGCTTTTGCTTCCTCGGCTGTCTCAGGACACAAGTTAGCCAAACATGCCAGTTCAAACTTATGGAGCTTCTTCTGCAGCAGTAAGCTGTAAGGGAACACAACAATTTGATGGGATTACAAGACAGAAATATAAAGGGGCTTAAACTGAAGCAAATGCTTCTCTTTTTGCACACTGCTTCTGGCACTGAAGTAATTTTTTTTCRGCAGAAAAGACTCATTATATAAATKCATAAAGGAAAAAATAAAATCCCATCTGCTAACTCCACTTCCCCTCAATTATTCTCCAAAGTCTAGAAAATCCTCCCATTTAATTCAATCAGCTGTCACTGAAATAGTGAAAACAAAGCACTTCAGAAGGCTTGACCTGGACAAAGCATAACCCTCCACCAAGAAATTCTTGCCTTGTTAGGAAAACAAAAGACTCAATTAAAGAACAAATCACTCAACACCACTAAGATGTACTTTTGTTTAAAAATGCTGGTGTTAGAATGGTAGGTGCTGCTGCCTATTTCTCGTCCCCAGCAAACCTCTCCTGTGGAAAAGCAAGTTGAGTTAACATTCAGGCAACGCAGTCAAACCTCCACTCAACACTCATGCAACTGGCTCAGCAAGAGAAGCAAGAAAGGCTCTTTTGCAAGGTTTTATTCCAGTGGAGTRACACAGTAGCTGAAGGGAAACCCGGCTAGAAGGAGAGTGAACCACCAGCTTAAGAAGAGGAAGAAGTGGGAGTGGGAGCTAAGGGCTGGGCTCCAGGGAAAGAGAGGTGGCCAGCAGGGATGCCAAGCCAGTGAGGAGACAGGGGAAGGAGAAACCAGAGGAAGTTGGGACACAAAAGTCCATTTGGGAGTCTGTTTTTTTCCCCCAGGAGGGCTAACTCTATGGTGAGTAGTTACTGATGTTTCCAGAGCTGGGGACTCGGGATTGACCAAGGGGAGARAGTTCAGGGGATACTAYATGTGAAAAMCACCAATCACTTGTTTTTAAAATTTTAAACGTTTAATAGTAATAAAATGGTTATAAAAATAGTAATATAATTAGAGTAATAATGATTTGGACAATTTCAATTAGGACAATATGAGGCAATAGAAACAAAGAGTTACTGACGTCAGGGTAGCTCTTTCTGGGCAGCACAAGCCCAAAAAAGGACCCATATTAACAAAGGATTAACCCTTAAAAGCAATAGCMCATTGAATATTCATACATCTCATACACRATGCATAAATTCCATTCAAACACAGGATTCTGTCTGGTCATCATCAGCTTCTTCCTCTGAATCCTAACAGCGCCTTCGAGGCGGGAAGAAGTTCGTTTCTCCTGATAATGGAGCAATAAATTCTTTTTCTCTGAAAGATTCAKGTGTCCTGTGGCYGCTATCTCASTGCGAGTCCTTTCATTAAAAAAAGTATCCTACATAGCACAGTTTCTATTTTAACACTTTTTATAACCCAAAACTACACGTAACACACTACTTAAGAGAATTAACACAGCATCACTTTCTAACACAACACATAAAATATTCATTTTAATATTTGCGAAAAGCCAATCATAAAATATGCATTTTTCACACTACACTTTTGTAAAGCAGGACCACTCTGAGGGATCCAATTCTGTAACAAAGTGTTTGTCCCACCCTGACCTTGTGGCTCACCTGCGCACGCTGGCGATGGTCTCGCGGTTTTTGAAGCGGCTGAAGCGCGCTGTGTAGTTCAGGGTTTTCATGAACACCTCTGACAGCTCCTGCTCATCCTCCGCGCTCTCGTTCTGCTGCTTGCGGTGCTCCAGCAGCATGTGCACCTCGGAATTCAGCAGGGTTTCCGCAGTTTCAAACTCTGCAGGGCGAATGAGGGAATGGCAGCACGGAAAAAGGGGGTTGGAAAGGGGAATTGCACAAGTTTTGTGTGTAATTTAGATCTGGGTAATAAAGAGGTGAAAATGTCTTTCATGGCAGTTGTGTGAGCCCTTTCACCAAAGACTGGGTAGCATTTCATACACTGAAAATGCTGATAGAAATTACACTTTGAGTGACAGCCCAAGGTGTTTGTCTCTTTGACCACATATTTTACACTTGCAGCCCTAACATTCAGATTTTTTCATATTTGTGCAGTATGTTTTCTTCACCAATTTTGGCAGAAGTAATGCATGACTTGAYACAGAAAAAAATATTTAGAACTCTAAAAGTCCACAAAATTCAGAAGGGATACCACAGTCTTCAGAAGTCTCTGAGCTCTTGAACTAAATATGAATGCTGTTGAATATTTTTAAAAAGGCTTCATTTACTTGAAAAGTTAATTGACCCACTGAAATTTTATTATCAGAAAAAAAAATTAACCAATCTTAAAAATTCTCCCCCTCCCTTTAGCCAACTATGAATTCATCCATCATCACCATAATCACTGTATGTATTCCAATTACARGAACATCTTTCAACATCACAGTATGAGCTGTTCAAAGCAACAGGGGCAGAAGCTGCACCCCAGAGTGCTGAASCGCACTGTTTTATACAAGCAGATACAAGGACTGCTAGAAAGGGGCTGGAAACTCTTATTTTGCACTGAGCAGTAAATCAGCTTGGACTAAACATGAGATTTTAGCATTAAAARGCCTGAAAAAATAGTCTTTCAGAACTTCCCTATTGTTCATAACTCAACAATGCAGCAATGAAGCACGGCGTCCATTTCTTCCCCCCTCCATTTTTTTCAGGGTGGCTGTGAGGTGGAAATACATTTCTAGAATTTATACTGAATTAATTTTCTGAAAAAAAAAAATACACAGACAATTAATGTCCATAGTTACCAACTAATGTCCATATGGACCAAYGCTGGATCTGGACAGCTGACTTCCTAACTGCAGCAGTATTCACAGATTTCCAAAACTGCTTTGGTTGGAAGGGACATTAAAGTCCACCCAGTTCCACCCCTGCCACAGGCAGGGACACCTTCCACTGTCCCAGRCTGCTCCAAGCCCTGTCCAGCCTGGCCTTGGACACTGCCAGGGATGGGGCAGCCACAGCTGCTCTGGGCACYCTRTGCCAGGGCCTTACCACCTTCCGTCATACGGAAGAACTCCCGTGTCAACAAACATCACTGAAAAAGCTTATATAAAAACCAATAACCTTTTCACTATAACCTGACAGGCCGGTTTTTTTTTTTTAATACCCGACACACACGTAGCGGCCCACCTAAGAACCGCCATATCCTAAAAATCATGAGATCCTTAAATATATACAAATCATTTATTATCCTGATTTTTAACACGCGGGGCTTAGTAGCTGCTGGAGGGGCGGTGAGCAGCGTCCGGTCCAAGGAGCCGCTCGGCGAGGCTCGCACCCTCACAAGCGGCCGCTGCCGGCCCCCACCCACCACCCGACCCCCGAGCCCGGGCTCCTGCCGACCCCGCTCGCACCTTTGGGGAAGACGAGCTGCGAGGCGTCCTCCTCCACATCTGCCGTCCGCGGGTCGCTGCCGCCCGCCGCCATCACCGGAAAGCCACGGCGGAAAGGGCGGCCCCACCTCACGGGAGGGCGGGCGGCTCTCTGGGCGGGGGAGGGAACGGCACTGCCCGGGTGAGGGCTGAGGGCACTGCCCGGGTGAGGGGCGGAAACGGCTCTGCCCCGGTGAGGGCTGAGAGCACTGCCCGGGTGAGGGGCGGGAACGGCTCTGCCCGAGCGAAGGCTGAGGGCACTGCCCCGAGTGAGGGGCGGGAACGGCTCTGCCCCGGTGAGGGCTGAGGGCTCTGCCCCGAATGAGGGACGGGAACGGCTCTGCCCCGGCTGAGGGCACTGCCCGAGTGAGGGGCAGGAACGGCTCTGCCCGAGCGAAGGCTGAGGGCACTGCCTCGGTGAGGGGCGAGAATGGCTTTGCCCCCGCTGAGAGCACTACCCCGAGTGAGGGGCAGGAACGGCTATGCCCGGCTGAGGGCTGAGGGCTCTGCCCACCATGAGGGCTGAGGGCGCGGCTCCTTCCCCCTCTCTCTGAAGGGCAGGGGCCCGGTTCCGCCCTGGGMGCTGCTGAGGATAAAAGAGCTCCGTTGCCACTGAGGGGAAACAGCGGGAGCGGGGAGGCTGAGTGCTGTCCCAACAGAACAGCTCTCAGAAGTGTGTTTAAGCTCGCTTAGTAATTAGCTGCTTTTAGAGAGGGAAAGCAGCGGGATGCTGAACGTGTTATGTATGAACAGAGAGCAAATAGCTGTGACAGACCAAGACTCTGCAAGTCCCTAACAGGAGGGTGTAGCCAGGTGGGAGTCGGCTTCTTCTCGCAAGTGACAGGACGAGAGGACACGGTATTAAGATGGGCCAGGGGAGGTTTAGACTGAATATCACGAAGAATTTCTTCACTGAAAGGGTGGTTGGACATTGGAGTGGGCTGCCCAGGGAGGTGCTGGGGTCACTGTCCCTGCAGGTGTTTAAGGAAAGATTGGAGGTGGCCCTCAGTGCCAYGGTCTGGTTGACATTGTGGTGTTCGCTCAAAGGTTGGACTCTATGATCTCAGAAGTCTTTTCCAAAATAATCAATTCTGTGACATGAAGCCAAAGTCTTACAAGGCACGAGCCAGGGCCCGAGAGCAGGAGTGTGGGGACACTGAGGGAAACAGCACTTGTCCTTCACATGAGCAAACTCTTCTGCTCTGTCCTTTAGGAAATTATCAAAGAGCTCAAAGCTGCACTGGTGCCCCTCCACCAGACTGCACAGCAGCATCCATCTGCCCAGGAGCACCTGAGGACACTGAGGCATCAGAAGCATCTTCATTCACAGCAGTGGATCAGGCAGCTCCATTTCACTACCAGAACATCCTCCAGCTGGACAGCCCTAACCTTAGGAAAACCTTGACTGTGCCAGAATTTCTGTCTAGCTCACTGTGATTAATAGACCTTGGACTGCAAGGAGGGAGTATTGATATCATAAATAACACACTTCATAAGGAAGGTCAATTTTCATACTATCCAGAAGCAATCTACAAACCCCTAAAAGTTGTAGGCAGGCTGAAAATTAAAATAATTCTCCCAACACTGCCAGCAAAATAACTTATGGAGCAGTGTTTTCCCTAGGGAGCTCACATGTAAGTGCCTAACCTAAGACTCTTAAAGTAATCATCTTATCAGCCCTTACTATGTCATCCTGTGCCCTAAAGAAAGACAAAAATAGACTGTTGAAGGATTTATGTTGAAAACACTCCTGTTCTCATAAACTTGTATCTGAGCCTAGGTGAATGGTTTCCTGCATGCTGGGAAAAGGAATAAATTAAAAATAAATTAGAAGAATATGAAGAGATCAAATAATAGATTTTTTAATRTTTGTTATCTGGATAATGAGCATAGCAGAGAAACTGATTGGAAAGTAATTTGCTGAGTGATACAAGCAGAAAGACATTCAGGAAGATGGAATGGAAATATCTTGGGGAACATCTGGCAAATTAAACAATTTCAATTAGGCTTACGWGAAAAGAAGGAAATCCATGCCAGATTGAGGAGAGAAGCATTTAAAATCAGTTGGAATCCTGATGGCTTCTCAAATAACCTGTCAACTCAGAACATTGTGATTCTCAGAGCAGTAGGTAGCTCACAGAAGTTTAGGTTGTTAATTTCCCTTTTTGTTTTTCCCCAAGGATCCATTCTATTTAAGTATACAAACCCAAGATTTTACAGGTACAGTTAAAGAGGCTATCATGAAAGATTAAGTTTATTGCCACTGGTGTGTTTGGTTAAGGTCTCAAGAGCAAAATAAAAATGTTTCTGAATGGAAGCTGCTTCCCCCACTTTTTTTCAAGAATTTAAAAAATAAACTTATAAACCCCATARTAAATATTGTTCAGCTGCTGCAACAATCCAAATGTAGCAGAGTACCTGACCTTTTGTTAGTTTTAAAATACACTGGCTTCTTCCTCACTAATAATGACTATTTTGGCATTTATCAACAAAATAGGCATAGAAAAGCAAGGTGAGCTTGATTAAAACAGTCACTGACTAAAGGAACTTTCAAGCAGCTTTACTGATGACACCCTAAAATGTATTGAAAAAAAAGAATACTTGGCCAAACATAATTTATCATTAACAAAGTCTCTAATATTCCATATTCCAGGGCAATAGCTTTGATCCTTGCTGGAGACAGAGTATTGAGGAGCAGATTGTCAGACAGACCTCTCATGGYAATTCTTGTGTAGCCACAGTCTAATCACAGACCCTGGAACAACTCATTGCACCTACACAGACCTTACAAAATGCTCAGCTAAATATCTCCCTGTAATCAAATGTAGGAACAACTAACAAGGATACCCTGTTACCAGCATAAACCCATTTTGTAATATGCTTTCCTTCTAATTCATCAGCAGAAGAAATGTGATTTTTCTAGGAGTTTTTTAAGCTTTCTAGCAGTAATTATGTCTTTTCTGTGGAGTGCCAGGGTGATAGGAGTAGATCCTTGTGGAGATAACCACCCCCTGAGAGCACCATGTGCCACAGTAGCCAGCATTGCACAGACAGGTGTGATTTTCACCTTTGCATGTAAAGTGTAACTCTTCAGGTTTAGGCCTTCACACCATTTTACCTTTGTTCTTATTCCATTTTAAATTATATATCCAAAACCATAATGAATGAACATGTATGAGCAAAGTAAAGTTATATTAATATCCAGTAATAAAGTCATAGTAAGACTGAATGCAAAACTACSTGATCTGTTAAGTTTTTAAATACATATATGACATTATCAACTGGCTKCATAATACATAATTTATGCCAGAATTAATCTGACTCTAAGAGCAGTCTAGCTGACCACAGATAAAATATGGCTCAATAATCTGGATATGGTTCAATTTGTAGAATTATATACTTTAAAGAACATGGTAGCAATACTCTTCTGTGCTTGCTTTGTTTTGAGAGTGATCATCAAACATATTCCCAGATTGTGGCAAAACCATCTCAGGAACTTCTCTATCCCACTGCTCCATGGCCTATCAGTGTACTTGTTAATTTATTGAGTTGTATAGGTAAGTGTTCTGATTTTCATTTTTATCTTCGAGATAAAAATGGCATTTCTCCATCACAGAAAAATTTCTTTTTTGTGTTTAAAAATATGCTAGTAGTCTTCCTTTGAAGTACCTTCTAGAAGTTTCTGCTAATCTTTCTGTAATTTGGTTTGGTGCTAAATGACTAATTCATTTTGTTTYTTATTTCAAACAGAAGTAACAACAGAAGAATCTGTTTCCAGGAGAATTATCCTGGTTTATATTTAGCCTGGATTGACCTATTTCAGTGTCACATGCACACCCTTCTACCTGGCCTCATCCTCCCTGTGAGCTGCTGAGTGTTCCTGTGGTCACAGAATGCAATTTGCATGGAAGAACCTCTGATGAAAGACAGCAGGCAAAGATTTTACGTCTGATTCAACAGGAAACCAAAATAATCAAGTAGGAAAAGCATATGACACTAAAATACACAAAYTAAGCCACTGTATTCCTGCCAACAAAGCTGAGAGAACACACTTGGTAATTCCCCTGGGATAGTAGGGATATGGGTAACTCAGAATTCACAAAGAAATGCAGCTGGAATTCACCTGGAAATCAYGTTAGTCACAGCACCCAGCTCACATTGCCTGGGGATTGACTTTCTAGCCTTCCTAGTCCCAGCACCTGAAAACAGGTTTTTGCTTTGTAGCTGWTCTGTGATATATGAGCTTCTCAGGCATATTTAAGTCAAAATTACCCTCCCCCTTGGTTTTGTTGGTGTTCTTTTAGGGTTTTATGACTGTTCTTTGACATCCAGGGCTGCCCTTCCCAACAGCCACAAGCAGAAAATGTAGCATCTCTAACTATATAGCTCTCATAGATAAAAAGTTAACAATTATCTGAAAATGTATGGAAAACACATGTAAGAGATCCAATTCAAATTGYAGAATTGTAGAATTAAAATTCTACAATTCAGTTAATTGTCTCAAAGCAAACAWTAAAATAGTAAGAATCTAGAAAGATGGGTGTTTTATTCCTCTGAAATAAGGTTTTTAGCTCACCTGAAGACTATAGCCCTAAAGTGCAGACAATTTGTTCTCAGTTCATTTTAGAAGACAAAACCTCAGAAGAACAATTTTGAGTTTCAGAAAGATTTACAGTACTCTGTATGTACTTTATACATTTCACCATCATGGCAACTGATAGAAAGTTATTGTCAAGCAAACATGATTTCAGGATACAAAGACACTGCTATGCCATTAAGAAAATGTATTTAATATTTGGTTTTAATTTTCCTACTATTTTCCCTTGCTTTCTTGTAGTGAGCCTGTTTGATTATTGGTGTGTTTCCAGACAGCTGTGATCCCACCCTGGCAACCTCCCTGGTTTTGAATCTGTGGTGCAATTTAMAGGTTTGCTATTCATACCTGTAATATATTGCCTATCTCTGTAGATGAGAACAATTTCATCTTATCCCCCATAAAGGCTGTGGGAACTCATAAAARGAGGACAGTACAAATAATCTTTATCCATTATGATTTATTCTCTACAATACTTCATTAGAGGATAGAGTTCAATTATTTACACTCAGAAATTATTATATAGGTAGGAGGCAACCAAGTGTAATATAAAGAATTGGTCTGACGTCTCTGCACTGTAGGTCAAAAGAGGTCTCCTGCTTTAAGGAAATAAATTAACCAAAAAAACCCCCAACAAAACAACATGTAGTTTCTGAGTACAAACAGAAAACAGCACTAATAGTCAGTGAAGACTGCAGAGGTTTGTTAATGTACTATGAAAACAAATTATTCTGTGCAAAGGTTAAAATGAACTCTTAGATTTCCTTACAGATTTTTTTTTGTTCTGATAAATTGTAGATATGTGATATTTTGACCATATAACATTCCCAAACCGAAATGGCTTCAGTTGAGATTGACTGTTGAACAACATGAAAAAAAAAATTAAGAACCTCACAGTGGAAACATTTCAACACTGACAGACTCCAGTGATCAAAGACATTCTCCTGTAGTTACCATAAAACAAAGACATTTCATCATTGCAGTGAGATTATTTATCAGTTGTGGTTGTCATGAGAATAAGCCCTTCTAGACCAAAAGGCACTTGCTTCTAAGGATGAGTTAATCCAGATCAAACCAGGTAACAGTTGCTTTGAGGAGTAGTTCTAACCAGCTGTCCCAGCCAAGCAAACACAGAGAAAATCTCACATCAATTGGCCACTGATTTTGGTTGTCTCCATCTTGAGGAAATTCAAACTACAGTTTGTGCCCACTTCATCTCTTTCATCCTTATGCATAGCTGCCATGTAATGATCTAGAAACGGGATTATTTCCTGAGACCACCTGTCCTTGTCATACATTTCTCTGAGCTGACTTAGCTATTGACACAGTTTTCAACTGATTTTATAGCTGGACCTTTATGGGACTAAAGCTGAGAGGGCCTGTTCCTTAGGCAGCAGACCAGTGTTTCTGATCTGCCAGCTTCTCTTCTCACTGCAACAAGACAAGAACACAGTACATATTTAGAGGCATTTATGTTTTGTTTGTGTTTTTTTAAACAGACTGAGTGGGGAAATAGAAGTGGGAGAGGACAAGACTTCCCCAGTCCCAAACCACCTGTCCCACTTCAGGCTTAAACCAACCAAGTTACTCAATCCTAAAATTCTGTTCTTTTAAAAAATGACAACTAACCCTCCCCACCCCACCCTTTAGTCATCCCCTAGTCAAAGAAACTGAAATCAGGAAAACACTATACACTGTTGAAGACACAGAACAGGGCAAACACCTGAAAAAGAAACAGTATAGTTGAAAAGCCTGGCACTGTATGCCTGCATGACCAGTCTCACCGAGCGTGCTCAGGGGTGAAGTTTTAGCACCATTTTTTTGCCTTTTTTTTTAAACCTTTTAGAAATTAAATTCTAACATAGAACACTTGAACAGGAATGAGTGTAGCCCTATGTATCATACTGTTTGACAGCTGAAAGGTGAGTGGTATGCCTGGAGCTGACCCCACCCTCCCCCATCACTTCATGGCACCTGGGGGAGCAACTACAAACTGGAGTGGTTTATAACGAGACTCATTTATTCTCAGCAGCAGGAAGTCATGAAACAATCCCTTTATCTTCAATTCTTTCCAACAACATCACAAGGGAAAAGTGGCAATTTGTAGGAATGACCCCAATACAGAAGGAAAGCTGGGTCAATATTGCACTGTTATCCAGAGGAATTCCCCTCACATCTCTCTCCTCCATACACCAACATGAAGCAAAATGGCACAAGTTGTGCCTTGCTTCCTYAGGACCAGGAGCAGCATGCTGCAGTTCTCAGCTTCCTACCAGCCCTGTTCCCTGCCACACCACAGCATAATTTCAGGCTTCAAACACCAGCCAAATACAACACACGAGCAGGCTCAGAAGATGTGTGCAACCAAACAGCCATGACTCTGCTATGCACTCGTGTTCTCTGCCCCAATCATTAGTGATCCTCCAGAAGCTTGGAAAACCAGCCAACCAACCAACCAACCAACCAACCAACCAACCCTACCCTAAACTGCATTCTGAAGTCCAGTTATCTCATTGAAAGAGTGTCATAATTTAGAGTTTATGACGTCCCTCAGTGATACTGCAGAATACAACTGATAACTTCCTTTCAGCAAACAGTATTCCTTGTGATCACCAACCACCATGGGAGAAGAAATACAGAATGCACATGAGTTTCATGCCATTTGGGTAATACAGATTTCCCCACTCACTGCCTGGATATGGCAATGACTAAGCTGAGTAAGATAAATCTTACCAGCAAAACTGAACAGCACCATTCCATAGCCTGGAATAAACTGGAACACCCACAGCCCCTAAGATCAGCAGTCATACCGGCCAAAGTGGCTGTTCTATCAAAAGGAAGGTCCCCAAGACTGYTAGCTTAAATTAAAACAAATTTCAGTCACTGGTCTCACCTGTACAACCACAGCCAATGCTCTGCAAACCCCTTCCCAGCCCTAATCCTATCTCTTACAAATATTTGGAAACAAAATTTGGTCAAAACAGAGACTGTCCAGGGACACTCGAGGATCCTTTCGTCTGTGTACACAGCACGTGCCATGTTGATCTCTTACAGGCAAAACAGCATTGTATTTCATAGCAGGCTTCATGACCAAGAATCCAACCTACCAAGGATCCGARCCTTCAAGCCTTCAAAGGTTTATTTAAATAATGGATTAATTTTTCACAAATTTTCTGTCCATGAGGATGGGGTGCTATCCAGGTGTTCAACCCTCCCCAATATCATGATGTCCGCCTGTGATGCGTGGGGACTGCAATCAGCTCTCAGTACACAACAGATACCAGAGGTTAAAAAAAAATTAAAAAGAACCTAAAAAATGTTTTGTTGGACTCCGTTGCCCAGGCTGCCAGGGGAATGCTCCTACTTGATCTGGGGGGCTTCCATAACAAACAACTCCAGTTTCCAGAGCGTCAGTAACACCCAGGAACAGATCAGTCCGAAGCAGCACTTTCACTCCWAAAGGTCTTCTGCACCTGACGACAGTTCGTAGGCATGGAGCCCCAATCCAACTGAACCCCCGCTGGGAGGGAAGGCTGAGATAAGGCTTGGGCCCCTGAAGTCCTGTCACGCTCTCACCCTCCCCCCAGGTCAGTGGGAAGGCAGACTTGGCAACGGAAGCTAGCATCATAAAATGGTGCAGTAATAGAAGTAACTGGACCAGGAAGAGGAGGCGTCTGCCCCGATGATGTCATAGCCGTTGGCAGCAACTGGGGAGTGGGACTGGTCATGCAGCCGTGTGTCAGGAGTAATGATTGTAGAGGGGAGGGGCATGAAGGGTGCCATTCTGGAAACAATGCTGGCGGGAGGCCATGTACTCTGCATAACTGATTGTCACCTTCTCACTGCGGTACCTGCGGGAACAGGCAGAAACACAACATCAGGCTGCGCAACGTGGAGCATTGGATCTGTGCTCCCACCAACGAAGGCAGGAATGATGAACCTGACTCCATGTTCTCAGAGGGCTCATTTATTATTTTATGATACTATATTATGTTAAAGAATGCTATACTAATACTAAAGAATACAGAAAGGATACTTACTGAATGCTAAAAAGATAATAATGAAAACTCGTGACTTTCCAGAGTCTCGACACAGCTACTGAACTAATATTTGGCTCATCTGTCTTCGGAAGGTTTGTATTCAAATCACATTCCCACTGCTGGGTATCAATCCCACTATAGGTTAGTTTGTTAAGTCAAATAATTAGGCGGGCAACATAAAAGATAGATGTTATTGTCAGCCCACAAATACACAAAACTGGTTAAAATGCCTAAAAGCTTGGCACTGATTGGCCAATGAGTCAAAACAACTCACACCAGAAACCAATGAAACAATCACCTGTGTATAAACAATCTCCAAATACAWTCCACGTGAGCAAAACAGAGGAAAAGCAAATGAGATAAGAATTGTTTTCCTTTTCTCTGAGGCTTCTYAGCTTCCCAGGAGAAGAATCCTGGGCAAAGGGATTTTTCAGTGAATGCAACAGTGGAGGGACTCGACATAAAACATTCACCCCAGACTCCCCTCCAGCTCACAGCCAGTGATGACCAAGAGGAACCCACTGGTATGAATAACCTATGTGAGCTTGAATTAGCTCCAGGGTCCCAAAAGATGAATCCTAATCAAGGTGATGATAATTAAAAGGATGCCTGAAGTAGCACACAGGAGATAAATGATTGGTTTGYATTCTTTTTTATCCACAAATTGCATTAAAAGTTTGCTGGAAGAAGATTCAACTACAGTGATTAAATAATCAGTATTTCAGTATTGTTTACCTTTGTGGTTATCTCCACATTTGAAAAGGTAGTGAAAGAAATGGAGAGGTGGGTGAAGAGAGGTTTATTATAGCACACAAATTACTTAGTCCATGTTGTACAATCAGAATTCACAAAATGTGAAGTTCCTTTGGAGAGAATKGAGTTTTCCAAGTTCTTCTAAAGCATGCTAAACAACAGCCAGCTACAAAGTGGTTGTGAGCTGCCCTAAGATCACATTACATGAGATTTTAATGAAAACCTTCAGCCTGTCACCTCCTGTTAAAGAAAACCCTGCACACTCACCTCATTTCTCTAGAGGTAAAGAATGACCTGATAATTTAGTGTTTCTATAGAAAACCAGAAAGTCCCAATTTTTACTAACATAAAGAGGGCAGAAACCAATAGGACAGCTGGGGGTATAGAAAAGCAAGCACATTCTGAAAACCAGCCAAATTTGAGTGTGGTTTGGTTTCAAGACAGGTGTCACCTAGTAATAGCTACATTCACAGATGAGCACACTGAGAARAGGAAGTTCATTGAAAAGATGCCAAAAAAAAATCAACCTTTTTAACTCTCAAAGGTTCTGCTCCTGATCTTTCACACATATAGTAAGATTAAAACCAGTGACACTTAGAAAAATGCCAATTTTGATMGTGCATGGACCAAACATATTGTGCTTAATTCCATGTGCATTAGATGCCTAACACATGGCATTTGTGATTTGCTCTTTCACACTACACCTCTGGAAGAGGCATAAAGACTTACATCAAGCACAAATATTTAAAATCACCCACAAAACACTATAAAGTAAAATTAAAAGACAACAAATACATCTGCTTACCTGGTAAGTTTAATTGTTTTCCTAAAATCATTGGTAATGGGAGCCTTAAAGCCACCTTTCCTGAGTAAGGAGTCTATGGTCTGGATCTGATCCCAGTCTATTGAAAAATAGAAGCAAGGCAAATTTTTCAATATAAAAAAAATATTTCAAAACCAGAAGAGATGCATTAAAAGGACTCTAGAAAAACAAACAACTAACAGGAAACTCTGAGCTTTAGAAATCCTAGTGTTGAGCTGGACATACATGGCCTGATGCACGCACACTATCTGCACATGCCTACCCCTTTAAACTCATACTGGAGCTGGTCTATGAAAGAGCAATTCCATTTTCCATTCCATGTCTTCTTATAAAGGTCTGTGCCTTGCTACAGTTGCGGGGACCCCAAATTTTTTCATCATGTGCCACTTAGCACCCTTGAAAAGAAGATAATACTAATCTCTTTACACAGACAAATTGGGATTGATGCTGTAGTGATAGCACAGTGCACTGCTATGTGAGAGATCAGTTAAAATTCCTACCTTAGTCTTTTGCCCCAGAGCCAGGAGGATGCGACCACTCCACTCTGCTAGGTGGAGGAAAGGAGGAGGCAATATTTTGAGCAGTTACCATGGTGACCACTACTCTATTTGAGTGGGAAGTGTGCTCCAGAGGGGCTGTGTTTCCAGCCCTCCTCTGGCAGATGCTACTTTAGCAAGAATGAGGAGGAAAGTGACTCTCCTGTTGGTGCTGTGCAGCGTGCAGTTATCCTAGTTGGTGGAGAAACATAGAAGAGGAAAGATGCAATGCTGAATGAAGCTGGAAGATCCATACTTTGAGATCCTCTATTTCTTCAGCCCTAAAACATTCTGGCACTAAAACACAGCTGYGCCAAGATATGGGATGAGAGACAGGCCAGATGAAAACCCAGCACCAACTGTATCAGGTGTCACTTGTCCAGATTAAGCCTGGTGGTTCCATGGCACCACTGTGAGGACAGCATGGTATTCCAAGCCCCAATCTGACAGACTGTTACCCAATTCTGTGACACAATGTGTAGACATGTTTGGCTGCCATCTCAAACCCACCTTGTTCCTTAGCAACCTCAGGTAAATACGTGGCTGTGCGTTTGACACCTTTCTCATTGATGAACTCTATTCTGATCCCATGGATTCCAACCTACAGACGGAAATGAACAGCCAGATAAGAGGTGTTTGCTAGCACTGAGCCCATGACTCAGTTGTCATTCCCACAAAGCTGTGCATCTCTCTCTTTGCACAGTTTGGCTTTAGCCTGGGTAAGGTCATTCTTTTCCCCACTCTGCTCTTGCCTGGCAGGTCTCATCTTCCCCAGACAAGCCTCACCGGTGGCCCTGCCACTTCTCCTGAGCTAAGCCTTGTCAGTTTTCCATCTCTTGGTGTCAGGCAAGAGAGATAAAATCTCTGCATGCAAGAATGAAGCCTAAAATTACCTGACTATGAAGTCCATATATATATTATTCTTGAATGAAATACACTTCAATGTACAATGTCCTAAAAATCATTCATACCTTTGGTYTTAACTACTTTTTATTTCCAGTTCCTATCCACACCATCAAAATACCTCCCAGGTTTTGATACAGGTATTTACACCCATTTCCTATTGGACCAAGTCCATGAACCACTTTCATGTTTCTCTTATTCCCATTCAGATACCCCCCAGCCAAAAGCATATTGCTGGGCCATCCTCTTCCTTCCTTCCTTTAGTTTTCCTGCCCCATTTCTTCTATTCCCAGTCTCTTCTATCCCCATACACCCCTGTAAGGAAGGAGATACATCACCATGTACTAACCCGAACCCGAATGGAACGAGAGAGTGATGCAGAGTTCCAAATGCACCTGTTCTCACCTCCCAGTCCAGGTAGTCACTGGCATCCTCAAAGTTAGTGAGGAGGGAGACAGAGCAGAAGAGTTTGGGCAGCTCCTCGCGGGTCAGGGGGGGAAATCGGCTGTCCTTAAGTGCACTAAAGGGAACAGAAGATACATCACCCAATACAAGCACCAAAATAAAGTGTCAGATGCTCAATTATTCCCCTTTTGATTATGCCTGCATGAAACACGCTTCTCTGCTACTGCAGAGAAAGTGATTTGCATTTCTCCCTAATCTAATGAACTGTAATACCAGTGGCAAGCCTCCTGATGCTGTCCAATGCCTACTGCAGGCTGAGAGAAATTATGTGCTACAGATGTCAAAACTGTAGGTATGCAAGACAGATTTGACAGTAGCCTTAAAATGCCAACTGCAACTACTACATCCTGATACATCACCTCACTGCAACTCTCATACACTCAGGTTTATTTTATTATGAAGCATATTACATTGAACTATGTTAATCCAACATCCTGACCTTGAATCCTTACAGATCTTCAAGTGAACGGACTCATTTCATATTCATTTCATAATTATTTCATTTTTGACAGTTACCTGGTTAATGTGTATTCCCTGAGTCCTGAGTGAAGATTCATGGCTGAAAAGGTCCCGATGCAGCCACGCAGCCGCTTGTCTCGCCCCGTCTTCCACGTCACAAAGAGTGGACTGAAAAGGCAAAAAAAGAAAGAAACCCTCCAGCCTCTACAGATATTTGGTTGCTAAGGGGAGACAACCATGGTATGAAAGAGCCCCATGCCTTTGCTTTCTGTACCTGCAGTTAACTCCAGCAGGCAGGTTTGCTCACCTGCGATCCAGCAAGAACAAAACTTCATGCCCACACCCCCCACATGCAAGCCCCAGCACTTCCCTCCACCTTGTCAGCACACTCCATCCTCCCCAGCAGGACTCTGGGTCCTCCACAGACACCTTCCTGGCCAGACTCTGCTGTCTTCTAATGACTGAAATGGTTACTTGATGCCACTGATTACCTGTCAGTATTGGCTTCACTTTGTAGCCCCACTAGTTTCCAGCATAGGTCATACAGAAATTAATATAGATGATGCAAGTTAGTTCTTCATACTACCAGTTCTATAAGTCAGATTTGGAGTAAAAGCTTTTATTTTTTGCTTTTTAAGGAATGAAAAGAAATCCAGATTATTTTTTTCTCCTTGTTATTTCCATGAGGATCTGACTTCTGGGTCCATCCCTACAGCTCAAGCAGTTTATGTCCACATCTTTTGCTTACCTTACATTTGATTTGTATTTACACACATTTTCTCCTGTTGAAAACATACCTAAAACACTATTGTTCCTACTCAAACATCACCTGGATTTCCACTTTCCTGTCTACCATCATGAATTCACAGGCACAACAGTAGATTCTCAAACACAGCAGGCTCATTTCAAGCTGTTAAACTGCACCTCCTGATTGGCCTTAAAGAATAACAACTTCAGAACAACAGAGCTCTACAAAGAGATAAACAGGTAAAGATGACTGTGACATTAAAAACAAAAAAATTAACTTCTACAGGAGTGAGTGAAATTGCAAAGAGCTGTAGAGAGAAGCACTAAAAGGACAATGGTGGTTGCAGCTCTACAAGGATGTCCAAACATCTGCAAAATTCTGTAAGGCAACTGATAATGCTGACCTAATTATAAAAACAGGATGAGTGATTCTGTGACTTGTTCAGAGAACTGAATGCAAGACATCAGTGTCTGGATTTCTACTGAACTTTAAGTAATATGATAGCATATGATTTTCTGAAATTAAAAAAACATTGACAGGAGATTTAAACCATCAAGCCTGATTTGACAACAGAGCTCAGACATTTACTTTCCTCAAACTCTCAGAGCTTTTGTGAGCAATGCACCTCTGCAGCAAACCTTACAAAAATACTAAGATTTGTTCAGACAACAAATCCAGCATGGAATGTGGATGATTTCTCAAACACATCAACAGAAYTTCTTAAGTCTAAGTCGTGAGAACATAATTTAAACTGTAGTAATAAATCAACGCCCAGTGAGATTCCTCAGAGCAACAATGGAATTAAATCCATCACAGCATAAATTCATCATTTAGGATCTAGATACCAGCTGTGACCAACAGCAAAAGTACTGCCCAAAAGAGCAATTAGCCCTTGAGTGATAATTGTGCAGGACTTTGCCCACAGAGGAAGTGGAAASATCCTTCCACACCCAATAACAACCTCCTGGCTGGCTTGACCAAGACAGGGGATTTGCTGTTCTAGTTTTCCAGTAACACTTCAAGGCACTTACAGGATATAATTTTTCTACATTTTCATCTGTCTATTATATGTTGAAAAAGCAAACAGAAAAAGAGTGTAAGAAAATACATTAGAAAACTTAAAAAAAAAAGACACTAAACTTACACAGGAGATCTCTGAGAAATGCTACTGTCACAAGTTCAGTGGAAATTTACCCTAATCTAATAAAAATTTTTAAAGTACTGCTCAGTCCATGTGACACTCACCCCAAAGAGAAAAGGCAAGGGAGAACATAAAAACCATCACTCACAGAATACAAATCTAAGTAAATTCCCCTTCAATTCAAATTGCAGGTTCACATTTTCAATTTATCTCTTTCCCCTTCCAAAGGGAAAAAAATCCCAGAACCCATCTTTCTACTGAACTGCAGCACAGCTTTATGCATCTATAATAGAAGAGATATTATCAGAAGGGARAGGATAATTGCATTCAGAAGGCTGTATATTTTAAAATACCTTAAAGCACATTTAAAACCATTTTTCATTGTGGTCAGAACAACTGAGGCATTAAAAAAAAGATATGATTCTGTACACATAGATAAAATTTCACTATTTTCATTGCAGAGAAGATGATGTTTCTGTCTCTGAAGAATAAATGCACTCAGCAAATTGCAGGTGCAGCTGACAATAAGGCCATTGTTCCAGAGCCCCTCCTTGAAAAGTGTTATTTCCCAGATGTACTGAGAAAAGTCACAACAATCTTTTGTCCATGTTCACCCAAGAGCATTTACTGGTACTTTGCAGCCATATCCTCAGCAGATTATGTCAACTGTTCCTTCCCCAGCCACAACATCCCACTTTATATATGTTTGATGAGGGTTTTTAGGCTGAGAGGAACTAAAACTAACAGCAACTAAAAATTAGCTTCATCAATTGCAACTACAAAGGGAATTTTAAAGTGGAAAAATACAGTTTGTTTGAATCAGGCTTTAGCTTGTACTAGGGAAAAACCTGTTACAGAACAGATCTTATGATGCAAGTATCCTATTACTTGTCTTGTATGGCAACCAGAAACTTCCATGGTATAGTTTTAGCACTAATTTGTAATATCTACTATTAAACAATCAGACTGAAGTACAAAAGTAGAAAAASTAACCAATCAACTACTTGCATAGGTTCCAAACTGTAATTACTTGCAGTAACCTGAATAATAAAGGGGATATTTCCCTCCTTTGCCAAGTTAATTCAGACATAACTACAAGGCTTGCAATGCCACCATCTCTGCATTGACCCGTGACCCTTACTGCTAACACTGGAATAAGGGAACTTTACTTCAGGTGTCTACCAGCTCCATAATTCCCATCAAGAGTGCTGCCCATGTGCATATCCCCCCCAGGCTGGTGACTGAAATTCATGTGGTTTTCAATCCATAACCCTGTAACTTGCATGTTATTACACTGGTTATGCCAAATCCTGACCTTCACACCTGCTTTTAGCTTTACTTTTAAGTTCAGCACCAGTTTAAAACAGTCTAAGAACAGGCTGTGATTCAGTCTCTTCTCTGTCTGTCTGTCTGTCCAGAGAGACTCCTGGTATAAACYTTTGTTTTGTCCAAAGATCTCTTATATTTACATTAATTATGTCACAAAAGACCACAATGCAAATTATTTCTGTATTTTCACTTTGCTTACTCTTGTATTTGGTAACATTTGGTTTAAAGTTAATTACTAGACTATCTCAAGTGGGGCAGTTCTTCCTTGTGTGCTGCCCTCCAAGAGAGCAAACCCCATGTACCCTGGGGTACATCCATTCCCTGGGAGCAACAGAATAAATGCTGAAACACAAGAAAATCCAGGTAAGCCTTTGCTGACAGAGGAAGAGAAGGGAAGGGCTGGTTATGCTTTGTTGGTGTGCTGCTCTAATAGACTTTAATCATGAGCACTGAAATAACCAGTGAACAATTTTTAACTTTTCAAATCTGGGCATAAAAATTCAACCAGCTGCTATTCCCCAAAGGACATCCTTTTTGATACTAGTCAACAGAAAAAGCAACAAAATCCAGCCAGAAATCTCCTCTGACACCAAAAGAATGCAGCTCTATAAAACCATCTCTCTTAACAGCTTAACTGAGCAACAGCAAATAACCCTTTGCACCCTGAGGGACAGACAACAAGCAGACTGACACCAAATGTTCTAAAGGGAGCCCACTCAGTGTAGGCATCCATACCAGAAATTTCAGCCTGGGGAGTCCCTGGCACTATTTCATGTCCCAGTCCAGAGCATTTCTGTGTCCATTTGTATTTACAGTTTTAAACAGCTTACTCTGCAGCAGCATTCAGGACATGTATCCATAATCCAGCTGGAATAATAACTGCAAGGAAGCACAACCTACATCCACCCTGACAGCAGAAAGGTGGGCAGACACTGACTACACAGAAAGGAAGTCCTTGACCTGTTTAAGCCATTGTTCTTTACATCAATTTAAAATTCATTAGCTTAAATTAAGGATGTCAGCAATTTTTTATTTTATCTATTGTTCTGGAGGAGGCCCTGGAGGAGTGTCAGAAGGTCCATCTGTCACTGATCTTTCCCATATAATTCTTTTAACAAACATTTTAACAACATTAACATTTGCACACCTACACAGTCAACCTTCAGACAAACATTAGTTAAATCTCACCAAAGTGAAACAGCTTCATAAATCCTTCTCCTCACTTCTGCTCATCCACATCTCCTTTCCTCCTAACCTYGGTACCGTCCTTGAAAGTTAACTCTCTTGGCAGTGCTGGCCKCATGGTTGGACTCAAAGGTTTTTCCAACCTAAATGATTCTAGGATTTCTCCCCACATTGCCCARCTAGTGCTATCTCCCTAACACATCTTCTATAACTGGTAACTTTTAAATCCCCCTCCCTGCTAAACCCATTCAATTGGACAGCTGAAAACTTCCTTGAGTGTCCTTGTCCAACCCTCACCAGCCCATTTGTTTCAGAACGAGCTGGAAACTTGTTCCAACTTCAACTTCCTACTTTATTCCCCTTCTGTTTGCTTTGCAGAAGGAAGTCTCTTCCCCTCTCCAAGTCAGTGTCCCACATTAGGAGCTGAAGTTTCTTCAAATTAATAACATTATTTAACTGCTTTTTTAGTACAGTTTTGTAGGTGGCACTACTCAGCTAATATTTTACAGAGGAATCTACTCACAAAGAAGGGGGCAAACTTTACCAGAACATTTCCATGAAGTGGGTTTGCACTCCTCCACAAAGAACACAGTGCCTCATGGAACACACCAGACTGTGAGCTGAAGAAGCACCACACCYCTTCACACTTGGCCTAGCTCGTTCTGTCTCGAAGGACACTCTTTAAAGCTCACTCACCTCCAAACAGCACTTTAATCTTCTGTGCACTCACAGTGCATCCTTTTGTTCCCAGCAAACAAAGCAAGGAGCAGAGTGCCCCCTTTCTCCCTGCACTCCCCTCTTCCCACTCCCAAAGGAAACCCTTCACCCTTCCCCAACACACCCCAGCTCTGGAAGCTGTTTCCCAGCTTTGCTCCCCCACGGGGCTGTACTCACTAGGGGTCATTGGTAAATCGAGGAAGCCGTGGCTGAGGGAACCCGTAGAGATGACAGTAGAGAACATCAAAGCAGTAGCAGCACATCTCTGCTGTCACCACCAGGTTCTTGGTGCTGTTGGCAGTTCCATTGGGCCGAGTAAGTGGGCTCAGAGCTCCTGAAGTGGGATTCATTCGAGTAATTGGGGAATTTCCTGGGCCCAAAGTCAAGTCAGATACGTTCTCCCTTCCATTATTCCCATCTGTATGCTGGTGGTTCTGAAGAGGACCTGAACTGGAGCTTGGTGCAGTTGTGGTCTGATTCCCATGACTGTGCGTTCCACTCCCAGACAATTTGGGCTTCTTCACCCCACAACAGCCAGCTGCCAGCTTGGGCTCAAGTGGAGGAACACAGCGTCTTTTTCCCATCCTGCTTCAAAACTCGCTGCCTGGAGCACTGCAGAACCCTGGCATGGAGGGGTGGGGAGGGGGGAAAAGCATTACACAAAGAGTTACAGGGGAAAAACCAACAGCTGCTTCCTTGCTTCTGCTAAAACAGAGGAAGAAAACCCTCCAAAGCAGGGGACCAAGCACAGCAGTAAAGGCAGCTCAGCAGAATGGGTGTTTTCACACATAGATTGGAGAGTATGGACACAACCTGCATGCAATCACACTTTCCAAGGTAYTGAATGCTTTAATAGGTGGCTCATCACAAAAAGCTGTCACCAGACTTCCCATAAAAAGAACAAAACTGTGGGAAAACAGAAGGAAAAAAGACTTGGGACTACAGATAAACCCTATCTCCTACTTTTCCTGCTCACTCATTCCTCCTCAGTCAATGCCTGCACCAGTGGCAAGAAAGTGCATTTCCCTTCCCTGCTCCTGAGAGAGAGTGACAGCAGCCCAAAATGACACCTTTGGGGCTGGACTCCCAGGGGTGCTGCCCTTGATTTAGCACTGGCAACATCAAAGAGGAGCTAAAAGCACTGAAACCACCATTTTCTAAACTACAGACTATTTTCCAGACCACAGACTGGAATCTGTGTTTACTTTCTGGGACTGGGTGAACGAATACAGCTCCCAAATAAACATGCAGGGGGTACAGGCAAGATGTGCACGACAGGAAGAGCTGAAGCCAGCACAGAAAGTGATAATAGCAGGAAAGAGGCATGGTATAAAAAACCCAACAACCCAGAGCAGTGTTTTGCCTGCAAAGATGAGAATATTAGCTCATGCAGCACAAGAAGGGGCGGAACAAACACAGGGAGGAAAGGCTGTGCAGGCAGAGATGAACAAACATGATAGGCAAGGATTACAGGTCAGTGGCAGAGCTTCAACACCAACATCACCGTGAGATCTGAACATTCAGGGGAGAGAAAACCAGGCTGTCAAATGGGGCTCAAAGCACGGGCACGTGAGACACAGGGAACACCACGGGGGGACTGAAGTCACACTCAGCTCTCAGCAGCACCAGGGAACTGCTGTGACCACCAGAGCAGCTCTCAAACCCTCCCAACCTCAGAGCACAAACAGTGCTGGGGGGTGAGGGATGACACGCACTGAAATTCAGGTTGTGACAACTCCCTCCCTCCTCTGCACGTGCAAAGACAGTAAACTTTGTTCGTGAAGTTCCATCGGTCACAGCAGGAGCCACAGGACTCTGAACGGAACCAGAACTGATGGGAAGGGTGTTGAGAGGTGCAGCTTGCACGCCCGCAGTGCTTGCTCTGCTTAGGAATCCTCACCTCAAGGTTTTAGAAGGACCATAAGGAACAATTTACATGACCGAAGGAAAATGAGATTTTTTCTTTGAGCTCGACTTTTGCAATAACAACAAAATTAAAAAAAAAAAAAAAAAAAAAACAAACCAAAAAGGAAGGAAACCAGGCAGAAGAAAAGCATAACTTTGACAAAGCGACCGTGTAAATTCTTCACTGCCTATTAAAAGTAACCCGCTCTGGCTCTTTGAGGGTGCTGAGACTTAGGAGCCTTCCCCAGTTACCACTGACGGCTCAGCCGCATTGGGGAAGATAAATCATTATTTATTCATCTGGAAGCACAACACTTGATTCCAGATCGGAGACGTGGCAGGGGCAGGGGGGAGCTCCCCTCTCTTCTCCCCTCCTCTGCAGCAGGGGCCTAACAAAGGCGGCCGCTGGGTTCCAGCCCCGCTTCCCGGGAGCGCCCCGCGGGCGGCGGGCCGGGGGCACCCCGGGGCACCGCGGCGGCGGGACGAGCCCCGGGCTGCCGCACACAAACTTTGCGGGGTGTTCGGGGGGGTCCCGCAGCGCCGCCGGGCCCGGCCCGGGGACACCCCGGGGACCCCCCGTGCCCCCGGCCCGACCCCCCCGAGCGGCCCCGGGGCCGCCAGGGGGCGCCGCGGAGCGGGACCCCCCCGCGGCCTCCCCCAGCCCGGGGCGGGCGGGCGCACGGCGGGGCCCCCTCCACCCGCGCCTCCCTCACACCCCCGGGGGGGTCACCCACCTCCTGCACCCGTCCCGGCTTCTCCTCCGCCTCAGCCCCGCCGCCGCCGCTGCTGCCCCGCAGCCTTCTGCCGCCTCATGGGGCCATGGGCCTGGGCGAGGCTCCCCGGAGAAGCGGGCCCGGCGGGCGGGGGAGCAGGCAGGGCCCGCCGCGGCCGGGGCTTCCCGGGGCGGCCGGAGGACCGGAGCGAGGCCGCGGGCAGGTCCGCCGCTATCCCGGCAGCCTCCTCCTCCTCCTCCTCCTCCCGGCCGTGAGGTAATGAGGGACGGACACTCATAGTCCGCCAGCCTCCCGGCGGCGCCAACACAGCCAAGGCCCCAGGGCGGGCGCTCTGCCCCACGCAGAAACCATAGAGACGCGCGCTTCCGCGCCCTCCCCGTCACGTGAGCAGCGCACGTGCGGGAACAAACAGTTCCGGGGGCGGGGACGTCACTCGGCAGCAGCGCCGCGCTGCCATTGGCCAGCGGAGGCGATGACGACATCAGGGGAGGGGCACGAGGCAGGGAGCGTCCATGGCGCGGCTGGAAGCGGGGGAGTCTTTGCACTTCCTTTCCACCCCTCGGTGCCCGCAGCGTTGGTGCGGCCCGGCGCGCTGAGGCGGGCGCTGTGAGGGCAGAGCGGGGCGGCGGCCGGGCCTGAGCGCTGAGGGAGCTGCGGCCGCTGGGACGGCTTTAATTATAGCCCCGTGTGTAACGGATTTAATTATAGCCCCGTGTGTAACGGATTTAGGGCATGAGCCAAGATAGCACAACGGCACCAACGCAGAAATTACTCTTTTAATGTTTCCAGCCGCCAACAGGGCACCCAGATCCTTCCACATCCGCCCTTCCTCACAACACCATAAAAACCAAAGCAGAGAAGTAGTTACTTCGTCAAGGGTTTAGGGACAGCTTGTAGAAATGGAGGCTCTGCATTCCACCCTGAGGGAATTCTCTGACACCGGGCGGTTTGGAGTCACTCGGTGGAGAGGACAAGGGTTGGGTTGTTGTGGCTGTAGGAGTTACATAATGGATGGGATAGAGAAAACCTCAGCACCCATTCCTGATGCCCTTCTGACAACACCGTGAAACACCTGGGCACGATGAAGAGCAAACTTTGCATAGCCCAGAGTACCCACACTGCACATCCAACCCCAAGAGACAAACTGGCTGAACCATTTCAAGACYGCAAAATAGAATTTATTCCATTTCTGATCCAAGCTTAAGCAATAAAGAAGAGGCATAAAAAGGTGAGCTGGAGAAATCTGGTTGAATGTCAGTGGCCACAGCACAAGACCAGCACTGTAATTATTGCCACTCTAAGGTTATGGAACAGCATCACCCTTTTAAGTCCCTAAGTAGCAACTTAGGAAAACTAAGGTTACAAAAAATCAGGTGAGAATACCCAGAACACATCAAGAGGGAGTTCCTAACTTCTTCGGTGTTTAAAAGAATCCTTCCCTCCCTTTTTCCCCCCACATACCTCACTCTGCTGGTAATGCCTTGGATTGCACCTCAAACTCCTTTGCCAAGATATGAAACAGTTCCCAACCCTACTAAAGTCCACTTCATAATCACCACAGAGCTTCTTGTGGAGTCTTTAGGAACCTGGGAGTGTCGGCGTTGTGTTTTATTACCCTGGCAACATCAAACAAATACTTCACCAGTTGTGCATGCTTTTCTGTTCCTGGAGCACAAGAAAGGGGAGGTGATAGCAGCAGTTTAATTCCCACCTTTTCTGGTCTTCCCTCTGCTTTTAACTTCAACACACACACACAACTACTGTAACTTTCCTAATATCGAAGTTACAATATCATTATATTAGAATTGTATCTTACAATGGAAGTGCTTGTTCATTTGAACAAGCAAAATCAAGCTAATATGAGAGACTACCATCCAAAGCTGAAATAAACTTGGTTTGCATGTGTTAAAAACACAAGAACAGTGTGAATATGGACATTCTACTTACTTCTCTAATTATAAAAATTAGGAAATAAGAATTAAATACTATCTTTTTAATGTAAGTWTTGAAAGAACTCAGTTCTGAATAAAGGCAAGACAACAGCACTATAACTAGAGGAACAAAAGAATATATTCTTAACAGAGTTAGTTCATGACATTGAAGTTTGCCGCTGAGGAGACTAAAAATGAACCRATTTAGCAATTTCTCTAAAATATTAAGGTTAAATGCACAACTGCATGGGGGATAATCCATATTTCATCTTTAGGACCTGAACTGGGAGCTGCATTACTCACCCTCCACAGCACAGGAGGCTGGCTGCTTCCCAGCATRCTCTCTCTTCTCCTCTCAGGCTTCTTCCAAAGCTTCATTTTCAAGTTTACAGCTTGAAGAGTTTCACTGGCACAAAGGTACACAAACTGCTCACGTACAAAACCCTCCAATTCCTTTATTCATGTTTTCAGGATGTATGTGGTACGTACAATTAACATTACACCAGCTACAGCACCTCTTGCAAGAGGTACCTCAACACAAGTATCCCAGAGCACCAACACAGACACAGACACTACAATATCACTTTGAGATGATTTCCCCCCTCCCCCCTTCTCTTTTTTTTWAATTTTTATTTAATCTTGACAGCTAGGGCTTCTGAGCTGTTGGAGATTCTTTGTGGCAGATCCCCTAGTGCAGTGGCACTGGTGTGAGAAGGCTGCTTTAGACACTGGAAGGTCAGAATGAGAACTGAATGGGGTAACTGAAAGAGGTGCCATTTCCACTGCTGGAAGCTTGGCTGCTGTCTGGGTCCATAGCTGTTTGTCAGCCTCCTGGAGTCCCCTGCACAACCTCCTGCCTTACAGGTGTCTCCATACCTGACACATCAGGAGTTAAACAGTGGGACTGGAAAGACTTTAAAAAGGGATGAGCCTGAGAGAAAAATCTTTGTTCATTATGACAAGATCAAGGACAATCCCTTCAGGTCACCAGGCTTCATGTGTCCATCTGTTCCCTAAACTCATCCTTTTTTATTCCGATGCTCTGCTTAAAAATAAACCCAAACTACAAAAAGGTTCAGCTCCGTTCTGTACACRTTCTCCATTTCCAAAGTCATTAGTCTGCGTTCAAACCTTCTCCTTTCGCTTCAATTTGGACACTTTCTTGACAGTTCCATTCTTGTTTAGAAGCTTCAAAACACGATCCTTGTGATCCAAGACCTTTAGCATGGAGTCTCGAGCCTCATTGATTTGATCCATCACGAGTTTACACCTCTGCATGTTCCCCTGAAAGGAAACACTGGTTATTAACCACAGAATGCCCTCCCATTTCCCTACCTGCGCCCCTTGTAACTGATGACACAGGCAGTGAACCCACGTGGGGTTTTTAGGTCAGCTTTAGCTTTTACTAACAGCAGTAGGATGCTTTGTAACCAAGGGTATGGTTTTGGGTTTTGGCCACAGGACCTACCTGTATCAGTTCATTGATTCGATGCAGGTCATCATCRGTCGCTGCCTTTTTCTTAGGAATGAGTCCCTCCTGCAGGGCAGTCAGTCTCTCATACACATCGTGCTCCAGGTTTGTCTAAAAGACATCAGCCCTTCATGAGAAGGGTCACTGCCAAGCTGGCAAACACTCGCCCATGTTAACAAAACTACACAGAAACAGTGACAATCCATTCCCCTTTCAGCTGCTCTTTGTCAGTGATTCAGAAGATGGAGCCTCTGACAAAATGTGGCACTATCCTTTTAACATCCTATTTACAGGATTGCTCCTCTTCTGAAGAAACATGGATCCTACCACAACTGCTTCCCCTACTGCTCACAATACTATTCCAGGAATGCAGAGGTTTTGGGGAGTTTGGTGCTAAAATGCAGAGCACCTACCTCACCCCCAACCTGAAACAGAAGCATCCAGGAATGTGGATCAGTGCTGCCTCCTCAGATCAGCCGCACCATCCCAAACAGACGCTTCTTCAGACCTGTGCATCAGCAGGAGGGAGTTGCCAGTTTTGATCATCTGTACAAAATACATCAGCTCTTATGTCTGGATCAAAACCAACACTCCAAGTTTCCAAGCCACTATATGCCACATTCCTGAGAAAGGGGAAAGCATGTCCCACTCCCTTTGGGCACTATACACCAGCTCCTTTAGGGCATCCCAATGTACTGAGTTTGTAAGAATTTCTTCCTGCCTTACACAGCTTCATGTTCCCCCATGTTGCAGGAAGCTCCAAGCCCCATGCACCTACCAGCTGTAGTAGCTGCGCTGCACAGAGATGGACCTTCCACCCTTGTGCACGACAGGACACACCCTTCTGATTGGCAATCTCCTGCAGCATGGCCTTCTTCTCTTCTGTCACCAGGAAACACAAGAATACAGGACTCAAATTTCAGGRGTTGGCCAGGCCTCTCCTCTCAAACAACAATAACCCAAGTTCTGCTCCTCCTACAACCTAATACATGACAATGAGCAGCATTTTGATTCAGACAGGGAAGTGACTTCCCATCTGCCATGTACCTGACTGCTGCTCTCACTGACTAGCAGGTTATCTGTACTTTAGATTATATCACAACCCATTTATTCTCATTTAAAGAATGTAGTGCTCAATGTTTCAAACACTTGGCACAAACAAGTAAATGGTCCATCTTGTACTACTTCTACTCTCTCCTAGATGTATTTATTTGCACAGTTGTGAAAATCCAGTATGCTTAAAAATTCTAAAATACTAGCTGAAAAGTCTGGAAAACAGTATCTGATCTCTGATTTCCCTGTATTAGGTAAAAAGGTCTTCTTTAAAAGCCCATTTGTTACTTGACAAGTTACTCTAAATACAGAATGTCTGTAACTGGCAAGTGTTAGGTGGCCAATGAGAACACTCAGCTGCAGCCTATCACCACAGCACGTCCCTTTGATAAGGATACCTTTTGTGAGCAGTTTTCTATCACTGCACAAAAGCAGATCCATCAATAACCAGAGCAAGTTTTCACGTACAGGAGCAGAGCTAACTCAGTGCAGCTCCTTCCCCCCTCGCTGTGCTCCCTGCCCAGACTGACCTTTGACGCGGACGTCGCTGTACCTCTGGAAGTGGTGGTAAGCGGCTTTCCAGGGGTTGCGGTAGTGCCGCAGCAGCGTGATGGGCGGCCGGGGACGCACGGGGACGTACCTCACACCTTCCTCATCTGCCAAAGGAACCACAACTGCATTACCATCCAGGACTGAAAGCAGGCTGGCATCCTCAAGAACGCCACCAGCAGGTCAGTAAGTGCTGCTTCATACAAAATGTGTGTTGAGAAAATTCATTTTCCCAGCCCTATAATGTCATGGRTATATTTTTATAAAAATCGTTTTGTTAGGATCTTCTCCCCTGAGAAGCTGAGAGGCCTCAGAAATGAAACGTAAACAATGATTATCTGCTGCTGTGGAATGCAACACGTGCATCTTTGATTGGTATCATGTGGTTGTTTTTAATTAATGGCCAATCACAGTCCAGCTGTCTCAGACTCTCTGGTCAGTCACAAGATTTTATTATCAYTCTTTTCCTTTCCTTGCAAGCCTTCTGATGAAATCCTTTCTTCTATCCTTTTAGTATAGTTTTAATATATAATTTTCTTTTAATATAACATATATAATAAAATAATAAATCAGCCTTCTGAAACATGGAGTCAAGATTCTCATCTGTTCCCTCATCCTGGGACCCCTGCAAACACCACCACACTATACAAAAAGTGGTGAGGAACAGATACTTGGATTCTCTATTACTCATATTCAGGAAGTGGGAATGTGACAGAGCACCTTCTCTGAGAAACAAACAGAAGAGAAAATACTGAATAACAACAAAGACTTCAGAGATGTTGTTACCTATATACTCCTTTGGAGGAGACTTTCGCTTCTCTGCCTTCACCAGCAAACTTTTGGCAGTGGATTTCTCATCATCAGTGCTGTTTGTTTCCATCATGTCCCCTTCCTCTGTGGAGATGACATGCTGCTGCTTACGGGGTTTCTTCCTCGGTGAGGCACCAGGTGGCAAATCACTCGGAGGCATGGAAAGATTGTTGGCCAGCAGTGCCAAAGATGGAGACACAGTACTTGTAGTCAAAGGAGGGACTGCTGAGAGAAAGAAAGAGGAACCCAACCATCAGCARTGGGAAGATAAGGCACTGTTTGAACACTACCTCCAACAGTAGGTCCTGTTTCAGCGCTGTGGGGGGGTGTGATGTGCACCAACAGCCCAGATATTAAGCCAGCAGTAATTATTAACACAAGCCTATAAGCTAAAATCTTTAGTGTCTCTTATACATAAAGAATGAGAGCAGAGCCAATTGTCTGTCCCTCAGTTGCTTTACATTTAAAGCTTATTTTCGTTCAATGTTACAAAAAGGAGTCACGCTAACATCTCTCTGTGTTACCCCCTGTAAAAACCCCTCTGTATGTACACCAGCACAGGTCACTGTCACAGAAGCAAATCCCTACTCTCTCATGAGGGGAGAGTCAGATGGAGTCAAAGCAGGACTGCAGCACTCTGCTTGCAGAGGTCTGCTTGTACTGCCAAGCCCTCAGCACTGCTCAGCAGGTCCCTGCACCAACCAACACACCTGTGCAGCTGGCAGCACCATGGCAGGTAATCTGAGGCAACACTCCCTGAACTTGGAAGGACAATCAGCCATGACTAAGGCTGCAGCACAACATTTCTGGGATGGGATCTCTTGACAATTTGGCCACAAATGCCAGGAGAGACAGAAGAGACCCAAAGGGCTTAATGCTATCTGCCCATGCTACAGACACATCTGCAGCAAGGAGCTGCTTTCTCACAGGACAACACACAGCTTCAAGGAGAGTGATAAAACCAACAGCTAAACCTGAACTCTGAAACCCATGAATGTGGGATGCATTCCTGTCACTTTGCCACTATACAGTGCCCAGTAAGATCTGTAAGGATCTGAATTTACTGACCATGCCATTTGATAGCAATTATGGCCAAGTTGGATAATTAGGGCAATATAATGAACATTTTGAAAAGTTCTAGAGAAAAATATGCATTAATCACATGAGGSCCCTAGGAAGTCCTACTCTGGCCATGAATTCCTCACATACAAGAAAGGCCAGAACAATAGGATTTGTAAACAAACTGAATTCAACTGAGCTGTTCCATAGTATGTTGGTACCACTGCTGAGCATGAGCATTTTAGGCAAGGAATTCACACAGACTGGAGTTGGATCATTTGAACAGGAACAAAGCAGCCAYCATAAGAAGTGGATTCATGGGAGATTAGGAAAAGGGCAAAAAAGATCTTATGGGAACTCTGGTGCTCTGTGATTCCATGGAAGAAGCACACTTCATTTTCAAGATGAAACTGTTGAAAAACCCTCCTAATCCCTCCACTGTCTCAAAACCCAAAAAACCAACTTGATGACTCCCAGCCACGTACCAGATACCGGCCGCATGATGTCCATAGGCTCCATTTCCTCTTTGATTTTGATCTCTGGTACCACAGGGCCCAGCACCGCTGACAGGGCCCCGCTCATGGTGGATGGAGGAGCAGGAGCTGCCACGATGGTGGTGGAGGTGGGTGGAGCAGCTGCCACAGCTCCTGGGATGGTGGACAGGGCTGCTGGAGGCTGGGAGGTGGGGCTGGCAGCCGCAATGATGGTGGGGATGGCAGAGGGAGGCTGCTGGGAGCTCGGGGGCACCGTGATGGTGGGCTGCTCACCACCCTGGTTACACACTGCCTCCATAGACACAGGCACTGGGGTGGCCATGGACACGTGGATTTCAGGCTTTGGCTTGCCCCTGTAGCACAAATAAAAGCAAAGAGAAGTGAAGTGAACTGTATCTCGGTTGGGAGCACCCAGCACAAAAGGAATGAGCCAAACTGCAGTCAGACTGTTCAGTTTTTCCTGCGCCCACCTGGTACAGTAAACTGTTTARCAACAGGAGAAGGCTTAATCTCAGTTATATTTCCTCCTCCTCTCCCTTTCTAATCTGTATTGATTACAGATTAATCTAATTTTTCTATCTGTATTGATTACAGATACTACTTTTTTCCATTCACTGTGACAAACAAATCTCATGACTAATACCAGGTAATTTCAAAATACGTGTAAAAGGATTAAAACAGTTTTACAATGCAGCCAAGAGGAACTTTTACCCATAACTGTACTGGCCCCATCCTCTGCAGAAGCTCCCACTGTGGCTTACAGTTATAGAACAACAAATTGTAAAGCCACTGAACTCAAGTGAAGCAGGGMAGAAGTATGCATTTACCTTTCCACAGCATTAATTTTCAAGTACTATATAAAAAAGTTTTGAGGCCTATCTCCCCTTACACTAGCAGAGAGTTTTTGTTTGTTTCTGTGATCACTCATCACTACAGCTTTTAAAGGTAATTTCCTCAGCTTCACAAACAGCAGAACTTGTCAAGCCTGTTCACGTTTGTCACAAATTCAAAACAGATTGTTTCCCAAAAGAAAGAAAAGTGCCAATAGCCAAAGAATACAACTCAAACAAATATAATGGAACTATTATGGTGCAGGTGGCTGTTCCCTAAGTCTTACCCAGCAGGCCTTGGTGACCCAGACGTGCTTCGCATCGTGCTCTCCACACGTGTGCTGGCCACTTCAGGTGGCTGAGGGGGAATTAAACTTTTCCGGACTGCCAGCCTGAAAGAGACAGACAGATCTAGGATTCCCACCTCCCTGGGGCAAAGACAAACAGCCCTGAGAGCAAAGAAATCAGCTCTCTTACACAAACCAGGACAGGAGGCATGGCTGTGGCACTGCTCTCTGTCTTCAGTGTAACCAATTTGCTGCACAAAGAGTCTCGTTTTACTTTTCAAATTAGCTATTTTATTTTCTTTTAAAATAAAATATTAGTTGCTYTGGCCTAGTCTCACCCAATTTAGGGCTTCTCCAAGAATGCCAGCTTTACTTTCATCCTGTCAGTGAGAAAACTTTGCTGCAACTGCCAGGCTCCAGCAGTAGACGAAGGGGTCTGGCCATGCCACTGCTGCTTCGAGACTGAGCAAATCATCTGGAGCTAAACAGTGCTCACATGGGCAGCTGTTCCCTTTAGCTGGACCTGACTGTCAGAGCCTGACTGCAGGACCTCAAGGCCTGAGTGAGGATATTAGTATGATAAGGCTGATTAAGGTCTTTTAGACACTATTCAGTCTCCCGTGGGACTAAAAGTCAAACTGCTATCCAAAATAATCAACAAATTGAAATAGTCTTTAGTGATCTACCTGACTCTTTAACTTCTCTTTCAGTTTTACAGCCTACAGCTTCTCTGCCTTAAAAAAGGTTTCCACCCACATAAAAAGTATGCAATTTTAATCTCACAGGACACATTAGTGCCACACATTTTCAGTTGCTAGCTGGGAAGAAATGCATTGTTAATTCTAAAGCTATCTCTTGCCTCTTTATTAAGGCATTTAAAAATAGACAGGCAACATAAAATATTTTAAGAGTTTAAGTTACTCCCTCCCTTTTTCCTAATCAAATTTCACAGCAGGGTACTAATCCTATCCTTTCCACTCATCCACATATTCTTCCAAGAAAAGCACTGAAGAAAAAGCACCCAATTCTAATTTTAGTAGACTATGATCTCTTTCATCTTATCACACTAAGCAAGAAAGCCTCAAATCCACTTTCTCTCAAAAGGTCACTTTCAAGACCTAGGAGACAAAACTGTCCTTTTTATTTGATTACTGACACTACAGAAAACTGTATCCTACCCTGGGGGAGGAAAATGATTGTTTCATTGATCAGCAGGTTACTTATAACCATTGCTGACTGAATAATCTGCTGGAGTACCCTTTATCTCCACTGAAATGATTCCATTTGGCTGGGTGGATTGCACAGAAGTGCCACCCACGTGTCACCCTCAGCTGCACTCACCCGTCCGTGGCTGGTTTCTTGCGGAGGATGCTGGGCCGTGGGGAGGAGCCCTGGGCTGGAGCACTGGCACTGGCACTCTGGTTGTGGGTTTGCACAACTGTAGTTGCTGCAGATGCAGTGTTGAATGTGTTGCTAATAGGATTGGCTACAATGGTGGCTCCATCTGCCAAGACTACTGCTGGGAAGGATGGACATGGACACGGCAGAGACAAAAACAGAGAGAGGAAAGCAGCAGTTACTTAAAGGAATGTGATGACAAAGCAGGTGTCTGCAGAGCAAATGCTGTCCATTCTCTGAGTCCCTCAGTCTCTAACTGCAGTGCTTTCAGACTCCTTTGWAAGCAGTGCCTTTGCCACAAGCAATCTGATCACTAAACCTTCTGCAGGGAAGAAGGAARATACTTCCTGCCTAACAACCACTTCTAGGGAAATTATCTTCTCCAGAAGACAAGGAGAATGCAGAAATCACCAAGGAGATCACCAACACAACTGGGTCAACAGAGCAACACTTCTGGTAGAGCCCATGTGGCAACACATGCCAGCTGTATGTAAGTGACATCAGCTGTGTTTGCATTCTGACAGCCTGTCTGGCCAACTGAGGGATGTGGACAGCCAGAAGTCCCTGTGCAGTGCCTGCCAGCTATGCAACAGCTTATTCTCTTGGATGCCATCTCCCATTCCTCCAGTAAGTTCTTGGAGCTGCATCAGACCTATCACTTATAATGCAAGATGGTTTCTGCCACAGCTCAAGATCAGGAGAAGGTACCTGTCTGGACTCTAATTGCTCCTGGGATCTGAGGCACAGCCAGAGAACATCACTCACTTGTAAATTACTTTTGCTACAAGGCCTTACTGAAGGCATTTGTTTAAGCTCAGGCACTACCAGTCTTTTCCACTGAAGTAACCCATCCAAGGCTACCCACAGGCTCCACCTAGCACACTTTAAAAATAAATCACTTCAGAAACAGCCAACAAGCATTTGCTGGGAGAATATGTGCATAGATGTATTCAGTGTCCACCTCTGGACCACAGAGACTGTAACAACATCATCAGTCACAGCCAGATGTGCAGGACAGCAGCTCAGCTGCTCTGAAGTGAGGGGACCTGTCTGGTTGCTCTTACCTGAGGTTTTGGTGTCTCCCGGCGGCTGCTGGGCCCCGATGGGCGCTGGCTGCAGCCCGGGGGCGCCCATGGGTGCGGCAGGGTGCAGCCCCTGGGTCCCGATGGGCGCTGGCTGGATGCCCTGGGCACCGATGGGGGCAGGCTGGATGCCCTGGGCACCGATGGGGGCAGGCTGGATGCCCTGGATGTGCCGGGCGTGAGATGCATCCACTGTCATCAGCTGCATGGGGTTCAGGTGCACGGTGGAGGCCACTCCCACGCCGGTCTGAGCCGTGATGGCMGAGTTGGGCGCCTGGGCTGAAACTGGAGCAGCACACACACCTCACCAGCAGGTCACCTCAGTTCCCCCTCCCACCTCTTGCTCAAATACTAACTTTTCAAAGACTATTTTTTGCTTTGAAAAATTAATGTGCCCGTCTGCTTGTTGCAGTAGTAAATATGAGAGTAGGGAAGATTTGTCTGCCAGAGGAATTAATTACTGTTTATTTTAATTCMATTTTTTATTTCTAAATGCAGCAAGGGAGAAAAGAGCAGTTTAACTCTGCTTTTAGGTAGACTCAAATTACAGTCTCAGAATGCTGTGCTCTATTTTTGTTCATTATCGTATTTTACAGTGCTTGTAAGTACCAACACTTGGCATTTTTCCYTCCTTAAAAAAATAGATTAAAAGTAATCAGAAACCTAAGTAATTTATTGTGTTCTGAAGCTGACTCAACTTTGAAGTTGAACACAACCTTATCTGCCTCAGAGCAGGGATCCAGTTATAGGCTGGATCCCACAGCTTAAATGAACACAATTATCTTTTACTGGCAGAACAATGTTCCCAACAATAGCTCAAGCAGGAGAATAATTTAAATAAATTCACAGCTCCAAACTACTGATTCCACCTTTTCAGATCCACTATACAGTGCATTACAATTCTCCCATGCAGCACTTAAATAATACTTTTGGGCCACTTGCAGACCCTGGATCTCCAGATTTCCAGGCTCTGCAGAGCTGCACCAGGATTTCTGCAGCCACACACAGAATGCAAGTGTGAACATGCCAACAATGGCCTTGCTTGCTAACAATGCAGAACAAGCTGGTTTTATCATTGTGACAGGATTTCCATCAAGTTCTTGTGCTGACAAGACACTCTAAAAACAGGCATCAAACACTGAAACCAGGTCCCTGAAAATGGCTCTGTATAAAGCGTAGCACATTTATTCTCTCAGTCAAAACACTGTTGTTGAAAAACTTTCTAGCCAACAAAATCCTTTCAGGATACTAAGTAAAACACAACCAGCATTTGGTAAACCAAAATTCTGCATTAACTCTCCTTATCTCAGTGATCTTTTAAAAAGTCTCTTCTGTATGTCCTCTGTACCCCCACCCAGCTGTGCTCAGCATAGGTGTACCTTCCTCCTCATACCATGAATGCTCTACGTTGCCACCACCAGCTGCCATAATTAATACCTTCCATGGATTCTTCAAGTCAATTTAACAAGTTAATTATATAAAATGTCTCTGTCAATGAGCTCCTGATGAAGAATATACATCTGCATTATAAAAATGGCCATTAGCCTACCAGCACCCCAATATCCCTCCCTCCAGAACTGGAACTCCTGACTGTGTGCAATTATGTTCTGTCACGGAAGGTTTAGATTGGATATTAGATTCACATAAAGGGYTGTCAAGGCCTGACACAGGCTGCTCAGGGAAGTGGTGAAGTCCCCAACCCTGGCAGTATTTAAAAATGTGTCACTTGAGAACATGGTTTAGTGGTGGCTCTAGGAGTCCTGGATTAATGGTTAGATTTGATGATCTTAAAGGTCTTTCTCAACCTMAAGAACCCAATGATTCTACACTTTCCTGTTCAACAAATGGGCTTTGCCAYCTCCCAGTCCTCCTAAATTTCCTCTGTACTGCTCCACAGGCATCATGCTGCCAGCAGACACAGATATTCCATGAAAATCCACATCGTGCACGTTCTTGCAGTCTGGATAGTGGAAATCATCCMATTATAGAGAACAGCCCTAAACAACCTGGTAAGGTAAAAGTGTTCTAAATTTTGTCACAGAATGACATAAGTTTGGGTTGTGCATAATTTTTTTGACTCCAAATTACTGCAACTGTTCAAATACCATTTGAACAATTCCATTTTTCTAAACAGAGCACTAATGCAAGTGTGCAATGCAAAAATTAGTTTCTCCCGTTTTGGTTCAGGTATCTCTCTCAAACTGTACACTCACGTGAAAAGATATTAAAAAAGCTTATCAGAACACCAGGGAATGAAGATGTATCAACGAGTTGTCTTGGTTTGGAGGGGCCAAACTGTTTTGATTAGTAGACTCAAAACTTTTACTTATAGACACAGAGCCCCTACAATATCAAATACAAAACTCCTGAAAAAACAACAAATCATCAGAGACATTTTGTGACTAATTGTCAGAGTCAAGCACAATCCTTTTAGCTCCTTCCATCACTAGAGCACATCCATAAGCTGCAAGCTCAACAAAGCCCCRAGGCTGCCCTGCCCCAAGCTGGGCTTACCTGGGTACTGGCGGATGGTGGACACGGAGCTGGTGATGGGGGTGTAGGTGTGGGCAGTCAGAGGGTAGGCAGAGGGGGGGTAGGTGGGTAAGAAATACTGGAACTGGACAGGCACCGACTGCCTACGGGCATCAAAGAGAGCAAGYGTTACACAGAGTTCAACAGGCAACCCTCAGTGCCCTTTAGCACTCCCTGAACTACCAAATCCCATCCTCCCCCTCAGTTTTTACAATGTTATTTCCACCACAGCAGAACAGGGCACTCACACCCTACTCACACACTCTCTCATGGGTAGAGCTGCTGGTTCTGCTCACCTGTTGTCATTTCTGGTTTCCATGGCTACTGGGTTGGGAGATGCCCGGTGGCTGGACAGAGGTATGAGGTTACTCCTCTCTGCTGTGTAGTCAGACTGGATCCGGGGAGAAGTGTGGGTGATTTGCTGGGGAACCACTTTAGCTGCATAAAGACAAACATGTCATCAACTGACAGTCAAAGGAAAGGCTAGTAAACACTGCAAAGCAAAATCAGTAACCTTGTCAAACAAAACAACCAACTCTACTCCCTTCCCTCTCAACCCAAAACAACCTACCCCATCCACAAATGATTTCCTACCCACAATAGGCCAAAAGAAAAAGGAGAACAAAGCATTTCTCATCAATTTATATCAGAATGGATGGATATTCTAAATACATATATGATACTTGCTAACAAAGTCACTTCAGTGCTTAGATTAAGTTAATTTTTTTAGGATCAGCCCAAACCATTCTGATGTCAAGAACAAGTTATCTCAGTTTTGAAAGCAGAGATCAAGGGAAATCAGCCCAAGGCAGACAAATGTCTGTGGACAGAGGCCATGAAAAGGAAGAAAACACCTGCAAGAGCTTTACAAGAAACACTGATGTGCAAGATACAATTTCACTCCTTGGAAATTTATGGTAGGGGAAGAGATTACAGGATTTCAAAAGAACAAGGAGGTCAGCAGAAAAACAGACGAACAAAAGGAAACTTATGCAGTTCTGTGAGAAATATCTCAGGCACATTCCACATCCAGGCAARTAAAGTTCCCACCTTTGGGCCTTTGTGTTCTACATTCAAGTGAACACACATCAAATCCAGCTAGGCTACACCTAACACCTCAAGAAGCACATGAAGTAACTTACAAAATCAATATGAAAGCCATAGCCTATCACCAAGCAGTTAAAACTTTTAGAGTATTCAGTTCAGGTTTTAAAATGCCAAAAGGCCCAAGTTTGTCKAAAAATTCAACAGAGAAAGTAAATGAGCCATTTTACTACCTGCTCCTCCTAGAACATCTATTTTTCTTCCTAATATTAAAAAAATTTAGAATACTAAACGTGTTAATTGGTTTCTCCCAGCTTAACTGATTTTCTTTCCCTCCTTAATTTGCTAACATGCACAAACACTTCCAGCATGCAGAGAAAAACTGAAGCATGAGTTAAACACTTTTCTGAGAACTGAAATCACTCACCAACTGGGATGTTGGAGGTCGTGACAGCTGTAGCATGGGAAGAATGTGAGGGCATTGTCATGGTAACAATGGTGCTTGTAGGCGCTTGGGTGTGAGATACAGAACCTGAAGGAAAAAACCAAACTCAATAGGAGGTCCTTCTATGGAGCCCTACAATGCCAGTGTATCCATATCCCAAAGAGGGCAAGACCCCCAAACCAGACAACCTCCCTGAAGAACTCAGTAACTGCACTCCTGAAGCCATGCACTTCCAAATGCAGTCTTTATTATGAAAAAATATTTGCTCAAAAATGATTGGTTCTAAATTCAAAGAAAGCCAACAAAAAGCAACAAAGCCCCAGCCCTCATGATGCTCCCACAACAGCATAATGAATACTCACCAGCTGTGGTCGCTGAAGCAATGGTATTTGTTGCCAAAATAGGTGCCACAGTTGCTGCTGCCACAGGAGTACCAGTACTGAAAATTGTTTTCTATGAAAAAAAAGTCTCAAAGTTAGAAGACTACTACATTTAACATCTATAGTTAGTATGCAGTCATCTTGCACCGACTGTATAGAGCATTAAATTCTAACTCTTCTCCACAATGTTATCTTAGCCTGCAGGCTGTAAACAAGTGTCAAGCAGCAGCAGGAGGTGCTGTGCTGCAGCTTACCTGGGCCATGGTGTGGAGCTGTGGTTTCTGGGTGCCTATGGCAGGGTGCGAGGGCAGCGTGATGCGCGTGGCCGCGTCCCGCGGCTGCGCCGGCCGCTGGATGCTGATGGCTGCCGAGGGCGGGTGCTGCTGGATGGACAGCGTGGGGCGGCTGCAGAGCAAGAAAAGAACTCATCAAGGGAACCTTCTGGAGACTGAGTGAGGGAGATACAACACAGGCACACACATCAGGCCTCAGTGCCCTCCCCGGTGACAGCAGCGCTGCTGTCAATCACGTGGCAAAGCAACATAAGGAATTTGAGCTACACTGTTCTGTTCCCATGTGCCCTATGGACCCAGCCAGGAGTTATCATAACTCTTATAAGCTGAACTTCATCTCAGCATTCACATGTCACTTTTCACTGTGTCTTTGTAAAAAATATAGGCCAAATACCCACAAGTTCCTGCAACACAAACTCTGCTGTCCAGGGAGCAAGACTACRAAAATTATTCCTTAAAGTCTTTCCTTCTCATATCACAGAGCCCTTATAAAGCCCTTTTACCCTTATAAATGTGTATAAGTTCATGCTTATACCCATTTTTATTCACAGAACTTCAAGGATTTGCACTGTGCAAGCATTACTATTTTCATTTTATATCCTYCCATAAGTAGAGGATTATCAGCTCAGGCTGATTAACATTTCCCCTTGCTGCAATTTCTATCAAATACAGAGTTTCTGTAGGTTTTACCTGAGAGTTGACTCYGTGGCATGTGCTGCTGTTGTGGTTATAACAGGGGACTGAGCTCTCGTGGCTGAGACAGTTGCCACCACTGCAGGAGGAATAGTGCTTGAAGTTGTCACAGGAGGACGTGACTATTTAAAAAGAAAAAAAAAAGCATCAAAAAGAGAACATTCAGAAAGGAAATTCTGCAGTTCATAGAACAACTAGGAATTCCTTGATTAAAACTGGCCTCCCTGCACCTCATCACTAAGTTTTGGCATTCTGAGACATTTCCAGTCTTCCYGACTTGATGTGCAAGCTCCTAAGCAGAACTGTCCTGGTTTTCAACACACATAAAAGCATAGGAACCAGGAAGCAACAAAGTTAGCATTAAAGACCTTGAAGGTCTTTAGGAAAAACCTTAAAGGTCAGCTCCCTTCAGAATGAAAAGAAAACAAATTTCAGTGCACACAAAGTTAGAGGTGATTGGGATCCTAACTGAAAGCACWGTGGGAAGATGTTTAACCCTCTGTCCTAGGGCTGAACACTAGCACTGCTGTAGAAGACAACATCTACCATCTTCTCCTTATACAGGTACAAAAGCCAAGATATACAGAAGCATATTATAGTGAGATTTCAAAAATTCTACATCAATTAATATATTGAGCAATAAATTAACATCAGGACATCATACTGGTCCTTTCAGACTTTAAAACTCGAGTGTGTCTGAAAGAAATTGTCTTTCCAGTTTCTAAGCACTTTGGAGCCAGATTAAAACCCACCAAGTCTATGAAGGAAATACAGCAAATAGAGCTGGAAGAGAGCTGACAGTAGCTGCAGCCCAGTGCACACAAATAAATGGAGGTTATACATTACAGCTGAGTGCCAGGAAGCGTGTGGAGGTCAGTGATGTGCAGGGCTGCCTGGCTGCTACCTGCCTGGATTGGCTGGTGGATGATGTGCTGAACTGCTGGCTGGGCTGCAGCTGCATTTGGCAACTGGGAGGCTGGTCTCAGCACTGTGGTTACTTTAGAACTGGACATCACTGCAGCAGCTGCTGCACCTGGGGAAGAAACCAAGCACGTTAAAATTCAGCTCCATCACAACCACAGACAGACCCTGACATCAGCTGGTATTTCATTTCTAAAGCATTTCATATTCAGGGCAGTTCATGATGTTGGTGTAAAAATAAGGCTTTCAATAAACATACATAAGRTTTACAAAAGCATGTGTGGAGGGGTAGGTAGCATTTTAAATTCATTAGCTTTTCAGGTATTTCTTATTCCCCTATAATAGCCTTGTATTGCAAATGCCATGTTTTCTTTTTCCAAGCTATGGAAGTCAGTAGAAATATTTCAGTTTGATTACTGGGCCAATGTGTAAATAAGTCATCTGATACCAGCAATGATCTCACTGCAGCTGATGAAGTTCAGAAGAAAAATACACTTGCAAAAGAACAAGGAAACACCACACAGAACAAAACAGCTCCACCTCCCCCCAAAAAACCAAGACCAAAATTCCACACTATTTAAACCTGCAACTGATTAATTTGTCTCCTGTCTAATGACTCCTGATCATAATAAATCACACTAGCAGGCAAATAGCCTTGCCATCAGATGATGGACTGGACTGCAYATCTTCTGTACATGTCCTCCATTGAAATTACCTCAAAAGTTAATATTCAAACCCAAAGAAAAAGGGCAGGAAAAAAAAGAAAATGTGTACTGAGAGTCCAAGTCTGTGGCAGCTGTCCCCTCAGAGCCAGGTGAACAACACTACTGTAGCTGCACATAAACCTCTACAGTCCTTCCACCTGCTCTAGTTAAAGAAGATTATGTTTTTGCTCACATCAATTTATTTTTCTTGAGTGAGCCAGCAAACAACATTGAGCATAAAAGGAAATAAAAATGATAAATGGTACTTGGAATTCAGATTAATTTAAAGCTGAACTGCAAACCCAACCCATAAGATGTTGAAAGCAAAGCTGCAGTCAGAAATCTGCCAGGCTGTACTGAGCACAGGGCTGCATTAAGGGGCTGATCTCCTGTTTTACAAGCTGTAGCATCCAAAATGCTGGGAAAAAGAGCCTGTAGTTATCACCAGCATTTAACTCGTGGGTAAATGCAAATACACACAGCATGATGTGCTAGCATGCAGAACAATGCATGGGTGGTCCTGTGACAAGAATGTGGCTCACAACTGCCACAGGTGAGCAATACTTGCTACCCAGAATGTACATGACATTTTACAGAGCAGGTGTGTCTCTACCAGTGGATGTTTTTTCTTATTGTTTTAACAGCAAAGAATTAGAATAACAGATGTGCTGGTATCTGCCAGCATTTTAAACACTGTCACGTGGTTCTGCCCTAAATGGCTGAAGGYAACATAATTCTTAAAAGGCCAGCAGTCACTCACTCATGCCAGCAGTTTTACCATCTAAAGGAATAGCTGCATTAGCAGTGAGGARTTTCACAGGTGGGGGCTAAATGCAGCAGCTGAGAGCCTGTGAGCAGGAGGCAGGGACAGCACAGCTGGATCTTTACCTCGGGGCAGATGAGAAGCTCCAATGTGCAGTGGAGGCCCAGGAGCACTGCTCCTGATGATGGACATCTGCACGTTGGTGGCCATGATATGATGCAAGTTACTGGGATGCCCCTGCAGAGTACAAGAACAAAACAAGTCAGCTGTGTTGATAAAAATCAGTGGCCACAGAATCACCATATCTCAGCCTCAGAGACAGAAAAGAGATCTTGGAGGAATACTTGGTGTACCAAGGCTGCATGCATTAAAAGCTGAGTGGAGAAGGAGGCAGGTGCTTGTACAGGATAAAGTTACAGAGCCTGCTGCCACTGGAAGATGTGAACACTTCTCTGTTTCACTGGTGTGTTTTGATGGTTGGTACCTGGGTGACAGTCACCCAGCAGCCACCCACAAACAGCCACAGAGTTGTCCCTTCTACCACTGGTGACATTAAGGCATAGTTTCACACCATCTCTCCACTAAACTTGAGAGAATGGCAGAAACCCAGCAAATGCTGGAACAAATTCTACTTTTTTATAATTCTAGACCTCCTGGGGATATTAATATAACATAAATCCACTGAAATTGCTGCACATCCTTAGCCAGACTAACTCAAGTTCACCTAAAGGCACTTTACATCAAAACCCTGAGAGGTTTAGTAACGACTGTTCTGATAAGCTRTTTTCAAACCAACAGGGCTGGCTCTGCAGTCAAGTTAGATGGGGAAAAAAATTCAAATAATTATCTACACAGACTCCCTCAAATTTTGTCACTCCTAGTTCAGTAAGAACACAGTGCAAACCTAGGAACTGTTCACCAGTCTGTTCTGATCTCCTCCCAGGGAAGCTGAAGAACACTGCAATAATGAATCCCAGCAGTTTCTCCACAGTAGAAATTCTCCAGGTGACACTGACACAGCAGGAACTTTTAAGGAAAAACTCAGCTTTTGGGTATGGCTCTGCCATCACAGCCTGGCTGTGCTATCCAGTTGGATGATCCCAACAAATCAGCAGCTTTGAAAGAGATGATGATAACCAAGCCTGAAGTTTAATGGTCCAGGCAGCACTGAACAGGGAAACCTGCTCTCTTTACACTCCCTCCTGGTGCCAAAGCCCACCTCAGCTGTACTTGTATTGATCTGAGCATGCAGTGAGATGGAACAGAAAAGCCACCAAAAAACCAGACCTGCTGCCCACTGATGGTTGCCACAGGGATTGTTGGAGCCTGTGGGATGCTGCTTTCCATGGTCACAGTCACTTGCCCAGGGACCTTTGTGGGAGCTGAGAGAGTGGAGGGTGGAGCAGGAGCAATGGGCCGGCTGGGCATGGTGGGCTTCAAGGGAGGCTACAAGAAATAGGAAAACAGAAACATTGGGAACTTCAAATGAGACCTCAGTGTTGAAGCAGCAATCATTCTGTGGGGTCAAAGCYTGAGGAGAAAGTTTATGTAAGTATGGCTTAATATTTGGAGAGGAAAGATACTGAACATTTGGTTATTCCAAACAAAGAAAGGGCATATATTGTCCTGGAAATATGCAGGTTCTGGCATGGGTCATCAGTATAATCTGTCAGGGCTATGGTATTGCCCTACAGGCACTGGATATTACCAGTTAACTTTATATCCTGCAGAGAAAATGGAAATTTGATTGAAATCATTGGTCTCCTCAAAGATAAACAAAATAATGCTGAAATACTAGCAAGTCCTGAGTGTACCACATGGATYAGCCAAACCCACAAGGCACTGCACAGTTAGCAGAAGCATGCAAGGAAAGCTTTAGAATCAAAAGCAGGGAAGGTTTTGGCGTAATTTACTTTTTCTCAACACCTACTCATACGGATTGTATTGATGAATCCTCTCATTACCTTCATAAGTCCATCTGAAAAAGAAAGTGGCACAGCTGGAGTCAAATGTGCTGGTGGTGCTGTCACTGTCACTGGGGCCCCAGACTGGACAGGGTGGTGCTGTGTCAGCATCTGGACCTGTGGGTATGGCCGGACCACCACGGGCTCCTGCTTCTCCTCCCGGGGCTGGATGGAGCCACTGGGGCCCATGTGCTCCCTGGGAGCAACTTCTGGCTCACGACTGGATTCCTCACTCACTAGGGAAAAACAGAGAAAAAGGTGAGAACTGTTACAAACCTCACTTTGGTCACCCACTAGGTCAGAGATGAGATGTTGGAAACATCTAAATTAAACAAGTTCAGTCTTACAATTAGATACATTTCAGTGATGGAGCAACTGGGAATTCTGGCACTGCTTCTGTCTGTTCCCCTCAGAGCTGATGGGTTGGGCAATGCTGGGGAACCTGGGGTCAACTCTGAGAAGTCCAACTAAAGACCTTGTTTAAACACAGATTGCCTAACTTTTCTTTCAAGTGAAAAATATTTAATTATCTAAGTAACTGCCACTAAGTCCCAGATCAAACAGCAAGAAAAGCTGCATTTAATGCAGTATGTATGGGAATATCAAGCTGAAAACAAGTACAAAACCTCCTGAAAATGAAGCTGCTCCCCCAGTCACTTCAGAAAACCTGTCACCGCGGCAGGGACAGCAGGAGCTGGATCACAGCTCCCACCCCATTTCCAGCTCCATGAGATGCTGAGCGGGACAGGCACCTGCGCACGGTCACCGGGCACAAGGCGCGTCCCGGTTCCGCCGGCGCTGGCCGGAGCCGGCAGGGCCCCGGTGCTCTCCGCACGCGGACCCGCGGCAGCTCCCAGCCCGGCCCCGGGGCCGCCTCGCTCCGCCCGCCCGGGAGAGCGGCAGAGCGCGRTGGGCGGGGCGGGGTCCCCGGGATCGCTCCCCGCCCCCGTTGCCGACAGCCGCGGGCCGGGATGGCGCTTACCTGTGGCGGCGGGGGCGATAATCCCGGCCGAGCCGCTGGTGGGGATGGGCGGCGGCGCTGGTCCCAGGGCGGCGGGAGGCGCGCCCGAACGGGGGAACTGCTGCGAGCTCATGTCACCTGCGGGTCGGCAGCGCGGCCGTTATGTCGCGACACGCCCGGCCCGGCCCCGCCGCGCCCGGCCTCCCTCCGTCCCTCCCGCTCTCCGGGCGCGGCCCGGCGGCCCCACCCACCCCGGCGCGCCCGCGCGGGCGG
>JACDOX010000536.1:135950-183295 GCA_014549065.1 Cardinalis cardinalis
ACCGACACCGGCGGGGTCCCTCGAGCGGCCTCCGCGCCCCGCGGGCGTCGGTCGGTCGGTCAGCGGGACCGGGGAGCGGCGGAGGCTGCGCTCGGGTTTAATGCCCCGCACCATTAACACCCTGACGGGCCGGGTTTAAAGCGTGTTTTGAGCCCTGGCTGCTCAGCGCTTCAGTGGCGGATGTCTAGTCGCGGTTGGATCGCCGTGCTTTGGTGTCAGCGGCCGTAGCAGGCAGCGGGAGCCCTTTACGGGACGTGCTCCCCCGGTGCGATCGGTGCCCGCTGATATCGGTGATCTCTGCCGTGCACCRGCTCGGTCCCGGTGCCCCAGTGCCGTGCCTGCCGCAGGACTTGCCCCTCGCTCCCGCTTCCCTTTGCCCTTCACCCGCCTGGCACCAGACTGACCCCGCAGGACATGGCACTGGCGGCAATGTGGGCTGCTCTATTCCTTCCCCCAAGGCTGGATGTGCAAGCTGCCCGGAGTGTTTTAAACGGAGTGATTGGGAGAAAAATAAGGAGGAAAAATATTTGCACTGCTTTGTGGTGTCGTAATTCAGATTGGGTTTTGCTTTTTTACCTGGCACAGAGCTGGATCTCCTTGTGTCACTTTTTTTCATTCCTATGCCTCTTTTTCCGTGGTGTATTTTTCGTTGAGATATCGGTCATTCCTTTGTTTTATGGCTGTTATTATTGAGGACTYGTAGATATTTCTAATCTGCAGGTTTTCAGTTGGCTAAACTGTGTCAGGTGACAAATTGGTCATTTGGTTTCTTTCCTGTTTCATCCAGAAAAAGGTTTTTAATTCAGCTTTTCCCAGAGCAGGAAAGCAGGCACAAGAGAGCAGCATAGGAGCTTTAGCCATGAGAGTGCTGTTGGGTATATTCATTTACCTATTCCAAACGCCAGTGTGTGATTTTCAGAGAATAAGAAGGACCCATCTCTGGGAGGAGCTGTGAACTGTGGTTTTTCCTTGCACTTGGCCAATGTTTCACTCCACAAATATTGKCTGAGCTTCCCCCTGTGCACACAGGGAGTGATGCTGTGCCCATTCTGTGATGCCATCTGTCTCTTTCCCAGGTGTGGCATAAAGCAAATGCCGTGTGCAGCTGACCAAGCTGCTCTTTGGAGATCACAGCAGGAATTTCTGGTTATATTCCCAGAGAAARAACAATGCCTGAGTTATTGTTGGGAAACATTTGGCTTGGAGGGGTGTAAACTTTTAAAGAGAGGAGGATTTGGTTCATTTATTTATGTATATATACAGGTAGCTTAGAGCTACAGATTTATAACCCTATTCTTTATATTGASATGGTAATAAAAAAGAGACAGAAGTTAAATCCTGGCAGCTTGTTGGGTGTGATATACGTAGAATTGCAGCAGGACATTTTTTCAGGTGCAGGGGGACATGGAAAATGAGTTATCCAGGAGAAAAAAGATAAAGAAATGAAAGAGTACTTGATTGCCTATTGGGGGTGTAATAAATATAAATATACTGTAGTCAGAGAAGGGTAAAAAAAGCTGGAACTTTTGGAGATTGTAATGGAAAGCCAACAGAAGAATTCAGGTCTTCCATAAGTTTAAGAGTTGTGGGCAGGGAAATTCCACTTGGCTTTATTTTGGGGTGTAGGCCAGAGAATACAAAGGCTTGAAAATACACAAAGTGAAGAACAACAAAGAAATTGAATAGTTTGGGGTTTTTTTTGGTCACCTCTCACAGTAGGTTGTATCATTTCAGTCTGTTTGCATTATTTCATTCATTTTTCAGCTTTTAAATTTGTTAGTGCTTTGTGCAGCCAGGAATTACTTGTTTCTTCATTCCCCAAAAAACCTAAAGGACTGACTGGGGARCCTCACCCTTGCCTGGATTAGTCCACAGCTGCTGGATCTGTGCTGACACAAAGTGTGATTTAACTTCCCATAAAATCAACAGTGGGTGGTATGCCCCCATAATCTGAAATGTGTGCAGTTTGCAATACTGCTTAAAACAAGAAGTGTGTGGTGTTGGTGTATGTTCCTGTCCTGGAACAGAAGGAAGCTTATTTGAAAGCATAAACACAGAGGAAGCTGGAATTGATTTAGGTTTAATTGCATCTCAGGAGTAAATTTGTARATTCCTTGCATCTCTTCAAGTTTGTGATTTTGTAAGCCCAGGTGAGAGGATGATCATCTCRTTAATTTATTGCATTTAATGCAGTTTTGATGTCTTAACATACCTCTGAATATAGTTGAGATCCTGTATTTATAAGAAGAGACCATGCAAAACTYATTATTTTCCTTCATCATTTTCAGTGTCCTATAAAATGGGAATACTTATTGCAGTTCTTGGAGTCTGGTTCAGCTCTTCACTTGTAAAAGCAGATTCTAAGGCTGTGACAACATCTCTGACTACAAAGTGGTCTTCAACTCCTTTACTCCTTGAGACAAGGTAAGTGCTTTGTGATTTTTTTCATTGTCAAATCAGAATATGCTTAGAGGATAAAGTAAAGTGTTCTYTTTGTTATATGGCACTTTGGTTTCTGGTCACTACCAACAGTAATAACGTGGGAATGTGATCCCTGCTGTGCATGAGGAGATGGGAGGAGGATTTTAGAGGAGACAGTAGTTTTCTGTGTGATAAATTCTTTAATTTTGCATTAGAACAAACAATATTAACCATACACAATTACATAGTTGGCATTTTTTGCCTTATGAAGTTTTGCATTAGATAGAGGAATTCAGCATGCTCTTGTAAGATTCTGTAGCTGAACGTCTTTTACTTCAGTGTTGTAGGTTTTGATACATGTCCTGTATATTTAGCTTGAGTAAAACTTGAGTTTAACTTTGTTCATGTGAGTTTTGCATTGATTAAAGTCAATTGCTTTGTTAAGGATTGTGCAAGTCACCCTGGGAACATTTCTTCTAAGGTATTAAAGACTTTATTTCTAAGATGTTGTGTAAAGAGACAGCAAAATGCTGTCTTTTCAGTGCTAGTTTGCTTAGCACTTTTGAAATCCCTCATTGTTTAATTTTGTCATGTTTTAGTTTAGAGATGTCAGTAGGACTTTTAGAATCTCAAGTTAGCATGTGCTTAATTTTGTATCACTTAAGGGTATTGCCAAATGTGGAATTTCATCTGTTTTACTGCAGATTGTTTCACATGAAAATAGTTGAGCATTGCTGGGTTTCATTCACATGAGCGTGGCTTCCATTCAGAGGACAGGTGTGTCCTAGGTGAAATTACTTTTCTGTAACCTTCTCTGGAAAAGCTGAAGCCTGAAAGTTCCTTAAGCAGTAAAATGCAAAGCATAGGTGATAATGCCAGGGTTTAGATACCCTGTGTGACACTGTGACACTGCTGTGGAAAAACTCAACCTAAGAGAGTGTGAAAAAGTAAGCAAATCATCAAAATCATGTGGCAAAGGCTTGATCCATTGTAGCCAGAGGCTTTGGGTAGGGCAGGATAGTTCACCTGGGATGAACTGCAGCATGATGCAGCACTGCAGTGTAAAATCCCTCCTGCTGGTCACTGCACTTAGCCCAGCCCTGCAGTTTGGTACCCAGGAGTTCCAGCAGCATTTACCCTTGGATTGGAACACACAGGTTACTCTGAGCAGGCTCCAAACCTTCTGTTGTAGCATCCTTTAGCACAGCAAGTATGTTACATGTGTGGCCATGATACAGTGTTTGTGCTTAGCAATGGTTAGAGGATGAATTTCATTATTTAGCCTTGTACACCTGCCCATTATATGCTTCATATATGGAAATTATGACATGGTTTGAAGCTGTGACTTCTCCTTTTGCTTGTTCAAGAACAAGCAAACAGAAAACCTCCACCAAAGCTCATAATTACAGTTTGTTTCAGCAAAATAAACAAAAATATGTGTTTCTCATAAAAGAGGGATAGCAAAGAAATGCATTATGGAGGAGAGCTACCAGGATGGACCCTGCTGCCTGTTAGTGACATTTAAAGGATCAGGAGGTGCCTTACAAGCTGCTTGCATGTACTGTGTGTTTGTCCTGGTCTGCAGTGATTATTTGTTTGGGTTSATTTGGTTTTAGCTTTCCTGCAGTGCTTTTCCTAGTAACACAGTYTTCTGATATGGGTGGTAGGTGCTAACTTTCTGAAAAGCATTACAAGGTATCAGATTTGTAACTTGAGGAAAATTTGTAGATCTAACTCACTCTTCTCATCTTACTTAGTGAATTTTTATCAGAAGAGGGTCAAGAAAAATTCTGGAACTTTGTTGAAGCTAGTGAGAATATTAAGACAGCTGAGCATGATGGTAAGTTTTTATAGTTTTTTTCTCAATGCTGACTAATAGTTGAAAAATATACCACAGTATTCTGTCTTCCATCATGTTAATCCTCATTTGACTTCTATAAAATGCTTATTTCAGTAATATTTTTTGCTGTAATGTGCTCAAGGCTTTTGGATATCCATTTGACAAAAGCTGTATTGGATRAGTCTGAAACATTTTGCTTGCCAGATTCTTTTTCAATATGAAGCATGAAATATTTTAAAAGCCTTTTCTCTGTGTTACTATTTCTCAGGCAAAATTAAATGGGAGCTCTCAACTGTTTTCCTCCTCCCCTGCCCRTGTTTGCATCCTCAAGAATGAATTAAAGAGTACTCTCCTGGGTCTCTGTGGAAGTTCACTCTCATCCAGCTGTAGAATTGGCTGTAATGAAATTGGAGGAGGAATGGTCATGTGCATACTCAGAATTCATGTCATGGGCTTCTATTGGTGTAAATCACAATAGGATGAGAAGCCTCTCTTCAATGAGACCATGGGATAGAAAGATAACTGCTTGTACTTTGATTTTGCAGGTAGTGATTATTCTTCTTACCAGGAAATGCTGAAAGTGGCCTGCCAGACTCTGTCACCTTTGCAGCAGAATTTGTTGAAATTTTCCCTGTCTTTACGCTCCTACTCTGCAGCAGTTCAAGCTTTCCAACAGGTTGGTACAGGAAAAGCTCAGGTGAAGTGCAGAGCACTGTACCAAGGCTCAGGAAGGAGGGACCTGTGGAAGGAAACATTTGAGATATAAAAAACCTGAACCTGCTCTGTACACCTGAGCTACAGAGTGGATGTGTATACAAATTTCATGAGGTGCTGAATTTTTGTCTAGAGTAGACTAAAGAATTGGCATTTTGACGTGTCTGCATATCTTTGTGCCTGCTGCACTAAGAATTGGTGCAAAGATTTTTGTGAGGACCTTCTCTATGGCTCCATTGGTACTTGGGATGCTCAGCTGAACTTACTTGAAGACAGTAATCCATATATATAATGATGTATATATATATATATATAGTGGTTAGAACTCATAAATAAAAGTTCATTGTGTTCTCTGTTYTTTTTTAATCTTTTTAATTCTTTGGAAATTGTCTCATATTAGGATGTGCTTTATTTAAGTAATACTGTAAAACATCTTCCTTGTTCATGTGGACTCATTTTGTTGTTTGATATTTAACAAATACAGATTTTTGTGATGTCTAAGACAAAAAAACCCTCAACTAAATCCCCTCCAATTGCAAGCCTTGCTTTCTGTACCTGCAACTAACCTTACAGTTAATAGTAACAGACTGAAAAATAAGTAAAGGCTTAACTCTCCATCTTGCAATTTCACCTTGCATTTAAATTGTCATAAACTAAATAGAAGTACTAGTTTGGAATGTAGGAAATAATACTGTTTGCTGCACAGCTACACTGTTACTTTTCACTTGTTCTAAGGGCAAACTTTTAACCTACATTATTATAAATGTTTTATACAGATAGCAGCAGATGAATCTCCACCAGAGGGATGTACCCTGTTTTTTGTTGTGCATGGGGAGAAAACATGTGAATTTGACTCTCTTGGAAACCTTTTACAGGCAGCTTCMGACAGGTATATGTTTAATTTCCTGTTACTGGATTAGCTCCTCAAATTTAACCTTAGACTTACTGCTGTGAAGAGTTTGTAATAAACTTTGTTTCTGTGCTCTTCAGTGTTGATTTCTCCTGTGCATTGTTGGYGCTGGAGTGGCAATCACTTATTTGGTGTTAATTCAGATTGCAATGATGGTTTTCTTATCACTTGCTCTTTGATTATTCTGCTAGGAAGAGGAATGTGCACAGGAAAATTTGGAAACAAATTCTGGAAATTGCTGGAAACTGTTGAATGACAATAGGAGTTCTCAGGAGTGTGTAAAACCTTCAGTGTGTAGGGAAAATAGAAGGAGCTGGGCTGCATATTCAAATGAGAGTTAATGTAACAAATTGTTTTGTGAATGGCTGAAAGCAAGAACAATATTTTTTTCTCTGTATWCTYTTCTTAGCATTGACAAAGAAAATRGTTACTACATAAYATATTTAAAATTCAGATTACAAGAACAAAACTTGATTGTAACTGCTAATAACAAAAGGAAGGTATAAAATATAATACTTATTAAAAAAACCCAAGCAAGTAACAAACCAAAACCAACCCAAATCCTTACATTTCAGTTTGTTTTCATAATACAAGAACATTTTTATTTTCAATACGATTTTTGTAATCTTGGTTATTTGGTTCTTTTAAGAATAAAGAGAATAAAGAGTTTTTTGTCAATGTGCAGGCATATGGCATCTATAGCTCACATGCTGTTCCTCTGACTTACTGGGAATACTTTAAGTATTTATTGCACTTTGGACAAAATGTAAACAAAGAAGCTGAAAACAGACTTTTCATTCACATTTTTGTTTGTACACTAAGCCAAGGACCAGGTTCACATGAATTTGTGCCCTTGGCATATCTGTTCTATCAGCCTTTTTAATTTTTCATACAGAATTTATGAATCACTGTGGGGAGAGAAAGTTAATTGAAAATCTAAGGGAAGTTGTTMATTTTTAAAATTCGGATCATATTAGATTCAAAATAGCTCTTAGTCACTTGTTTCATTTCATATGTTCATTTTTCACAAAGCTTTTGTCAATGTGCACCAAGTGCTGCCAGCCTTGATATAACATGTGGGATTAGCTCAACATATGTATTCAGGAAAATKAATAAACAGGGAAAAATGTGCATTTTGCATTGAGTGAAGAAATGTTGTGACTCACACTGTGCCTCTTCACTGTTCCCTCTTAGRCCAAAGCCATTTTTGTTCAAGGGGGACCACAAGTACCCAGCAGCAAACCCTGAAAGTCCTGTGGTCATACTTTATGCAGAGATTGGCTCAGAGGAGTTCTACAGACAGCACAGGAGGCTTGTTGCAAAGGCTGAGGCAGGAGAAATCACTTATGTGCTCAGACACTACATTGCTGTGAGTATATTTGTGCAGAGGTATTTGAAATTGAGTAAGTGGCCTTGGTTTTCAAAAAGAAAACTGACCCAGGTTTGTTCCCTTTAAATTGACATTTGCCTACTCTCATTGTTGATTTACTTGGAATACTCAAAGTTTTATTTTTTTATTGCATGTAGCTGAGGAGTACAGAATATTTTAAATCTTCCTGATTGTTTAAGATTGTTTGATTTCACAAATCCAGACTTAAATTCCAGATTAATTAGAGACCTTAGTGTAAAAAAAAGTTTCTCTACCCATATTATAGCATAGGAAGTAGTCAGATCTTTCACAATCAGGCCACTTGGTTAYTTGACATAAAAAGCAAGGATTAACATTTAGGTACCATTTTCAAAAGAAAGACATTTCTGTAGTAATTTTTTTACAGAACCACTTACCATTTCTAGTGCAGTTTATCCTGGTTTCCGTCTTCCTCCACAAAATTGTGCATAGCCACTGGATTAGTATTTAAAACTACATTTCAAAATGTATGAAGAACTGGAGTTCTTTGATTTGTTGCTTGAATATTACTAAGTATTGCCAAAACCTGCAGTGTTGCAGTCAGGCTTGAATGTGGGGAAAAAGAAAAAAGAGCATCAGCTGGTTAATTTCTAACATTACTTGTACTTTTAATAAAATAAAGTCATGTATTGCATACAATATTTCCCTTTAATAAAAGGAAGTAGTTGTTTGTCAGTGTTGGGAGGTTGAAAATTCAGTGTATTACACTTTAGATCTTGGTACTATTATGTGACTCCTATATACTTCAAAATACTTCTAGAAAGTGGTGGTGTTTCTCTCATTAAAGGCAGAACTAATTATGCACCAGTCTTTTGGCATTATTTTATTCATTGTCATTCTTTGTGGTAGCTCTTCAGTGAATATTTCATTTTTGAACTTGGAGCTGAAGTTCCTTTCCACCCTCTCTCTGATTTGATGATAGGACTCTATCTCTTTGCTCACACACTGAATCCTGAAAACATTGTTTTGTGTTCCTCTTTGCTTTGTGGACTTTGATSTTTTTTTGGTTCATTGAGATAATTCTTGCTTGCTGAACTTCAAGAAGTGTGTTGAAAAACAGTAGGAAATCAAATTATTAGAGTATGTTGCTGCAGAGCCACTCACAGTGTTTGTTTTTCTCTACCCATTATGTCTGAAATCCCAGATTGGGATTTCTCAGCTTTGGGAAGTGGTAGGTTTTCTTTTTTGGATCAAACAAAGATGGCAATATCACACTGTTGGCTTTTCCTTACAGAATCCCAGCAAGGAGAAGGTCTACCTCTCTGGCTATGGTGTAGAACTGGCTATTAAAAGTACAGAATATAAGGCCAAGGATGATACCCAGGTGAAAGGTGAATTTTTATTTGAAGTATTTGAATGTGAACATTTTAATTTTGCCAAGGTAATTTTATACTCGTTTTGCTCTGAATGTCTGAATTGCAGATATTTTTCTTTCCTTAGCTCTGAAATCCCTTTTGGGAGCATGTTCCTTATGAAACAGATCTTTGCCATGGCACTTCCACATTTGTGAAATCCTGGAGTCATGGCCATGGACTAGATCTTAGTAATGGCACTATTAATGCAACTAATTTTTTACTAGCTACTCTGCAGGTGTAAAGCAAAKTTCTCTACTTTAATTTGACTTAATCTATCCATCCTCAGAGCAGACTGTGTTCTCTGTTCCTCATTTTTGTTTTTTTCTTTTTTTTKGGGGGGAGGAAGACAGARTTCTCAGAATTCTGCACTATTTTTTTTTGCTTTTGCTGCTTTTATGGAACAGTGATCTCTGTTCTACAAACTCCTGTTCATCTGCCAAAACTATTTTGATAGTGTAATCTGTGTATGTACTTTTYCTGTACATGTGCACATACACATACAAACCCCAGATTTTCCTGCTTTTCTGTTTGGGAATAGCTTGGTGCTAGTGGTGTTCTCTGTGTGTTTATAGGCACAGATGTGAATGCTACAGTTATAGATGAAAATGACCCTATTGATGAAGTGCAAGGATTTCTGTTTGGAAAACTAAGGTAAAACCCATTTGGACTTTGTAATATCAAAAAACCTTTTGCAGAAATGCTGATCTCTTGCTTTATTATTATTTTTTACATGTCTGAGTTTTCTGTATGTGTTAGCAGCATATTTTTTATATGGTAGTTTCTTTAAATTAGCAGCAGACTTTCTTACAGGAAACCACAGAAATTGTTTGACCCTTTTATCCTTTCAGGCAGCTGTATCCTGACTTGTCAGAAGAGCTGAAAGAGCTCAGAAAACATCTTGTGGAAAGTACCAATGAAATGGCACCTTTGAAAGTATGGCAGCTCCAAGGTAATCTGGATAAAGGCTTTCAGTTATGGTCTAAAAAACTCAATGTAAATGTTTTCTGGTGTTTTACAGTATCAAGGTTGTTAGTGGCTGTGTACAGTTGACAGAGTTTGACTGTAAATTCCTGCATTCCGTCTCATTTGGAAAATACTTGGTTTTTAAAGTACTTTTTCCTGTTGAAATAGCTTTTGGCATTGTTTCACAGGACTTCTGACATGAGGATTGTTTTCTATATTTTGAAGCACAGTAAGCTACTTGCTCTTAAACTGACTGCTTGTATGGTCTGCTGAATGCAGAAAAGAAAGGAATGCAAAGTTTCTTTCCATGATCACACTTCTGATGTGAAATCTTGAGATTTCTCAAGACCMGAGGAAAACTGTATTTCAAAGTCAATTACATGCTGCTCTGGCTTCATTCCCTTAAAACATCCATAAAAGCCTATGAAAAAGCTTTTCATCCTCTCAAAAAGAATAATTCAAAGAGRTGAATGTATGTTGTAGCCACAGGGAATCTACCTGTATCAGTGGAAGGGCAGATCCTCCCAGCTCAGCCAAAGAAAGAGGGCTGGTGTGGACTCACCTAAACAACCTTTAGACAGCATAGAAGTTGAATACAAACAAGATGAGTTTAAAAGTATCTGTAGGTGCAGACAGAAAGTGAATTTCCTTAGGTAACATGCAAAAAAGTTGCAAGATAAAGTTAAGATGTCTCTGCATTGCCTTGTTTTCAGTTTTGAGTTGTTGACCTCTGTTTTTTCACTTCTAAGATCTGAGTTTTCAAACTGCTGCTCGCATTTTGACTGCTCCCCCTGTGGATGCCCTGATGGTCATGAAAGATCTTAGTCAGAACTTTCCTACAAAGGCCAGGTAACTTKAATTTTGACTCCTAAAAATTTTATTACTCTCCTTTTCCTGAGCAGGACCTGAGACAAGCAGCATTGGTTGGRTTAATTCTGATTTCATTTAGCTGGAAGCAAACACTGGGGAATGTTTATGCTGGGAAGTTCTTCAGCCTACTGTTACAAAGAGGATTTCCTGGTGTTTTTCTTGGATGGCAGCTGATGTGGACTGGTAGAAAATTTGCCAGAATTGCCCATGCTATTTTATTGTGAAATGCATCTAAACCTATTACATGAAGTCATCAAGAATTTATTGGCTGGATTTTCTGTTTAATGAGCTTAACATTTATCTGTTTACAGGGTCCCACTCTTCTTCTGGGGCCCACATTGCCGAACAACCCAGTCAGTCTCATGTCAGAGGCTGATGTGCAGTTCCACTGGTTCTTGCACTTTGTCAGTGATTGTCTTTAACATATTCAAATCAGTTTAAAAAACTCAATATGACCTGGCATGGTCAGCCAGTCTAGAGATATATTTCTTTTGAAAAATTCCATTGCCTGGATTGTGAATATGATATTACAGAACCTTTTTGAGTAGGTGGGAGATATACCTGAGATGAGTGTAAAAATAAACTGATTTCTGATCTTATTTCCCATGACATGATGCTAAGTTGTTATTTAGAGCTTCTTAGGGCAGGCATTGCATCTCACTGTGTTTTCAGGCTGATCTGTGGGCTGTACTCGCCCGCTCTGATGATGCAATCACTGGATCCAAAGTAAGGAAAGGAATGGGAACCCACCATGAGCAGTGAAATCCCCTATTTTCTGTTGTCAGCCTCCATCTTTACATTTTTTGGCAGCTGCACACTTTTATKATGGTTAATGTGAAATTAGACCCTGAGAGTTGGCATGTGGTTAACATTTTTGTGCTGCTGGATTATACAGTGTAAGAAAAATGCTGCATCCTACTATTTATGGTGTCACCAAGTGCAACTGCTTCTTGTTGCACCTCTTTATACTAGAAGGTTAATTATCTTAATATGTAAGGTACAAAAGGTAGATAAGTAGCTATCTATCCAGTAGATCAACAGAAAGAGGATTCATAGCATGATGTTTTTATTTTTGTAGAGCCATAACAAAAACAGTTGTTTCTTCGGAACTCAGAGCAGAAATTGAAGAGAACCAAAAGGTAATGTGTCCAAAAAGTAACCCAGTGCCTTTGCCTTAGGTTTACACGTTGCTCAAGATAATGACCCTGTATTTTCACACACAACTTTGTAGTATGCATCTGGGAAGTGAAGAAGTGGTGGATTTTCAAACATGGAGAAGGAACATAATTAAACTTCTTTGCTCAAATAGGAAAATACTGCTCTGGTTAGGAATTTATTGCTTGAAAAGCAGCTGTATTAAGCATCTTCCTACAGTTTTAGCAATGCAGAAGAAAATTAGTTCTCCTTATCCAATCTGAGATGATGTTTAGATATCTGTATACATCAGTGATCACTAGGAAGTCACAGAATAAGTTCAAAACTTGCTGTGCCTTTAGAATTATTTGTTCTGTGTGGAGGAAATGGTTTCAATGTTGATGCTTAGTGAAGGGATAAAATTTACCAGTTAAGTCTCGATGTGCTTTGAAACAGAATCATAGAAGTCCCCAGGTCATGAGGGGCGTCTGGAGGTCACAGAGTAGGCTCTGTGTTTGCAGAAATGTTTTAGACAGCTCAGCTGTGTTCTTTGCATTAGCAAAGCACTGAAAAAACCAACAGCCACCTCTGAATTTTGTACAGGCTTTTGTACAGAAATTTGTGCAACTAAAATATGCCAGGTAGTGTGGTCTGGATAGAGTGGAAAACAAAAGTTTAAGATAGTAATGAAAAAAAGTCAAACAGCAGCATTTGCTATTTGAGCTACATTGCCCTGTTCACACATTTCAGTCTCATTTGGTATTATCAGAAAAAAAGACATTGTATGTTAAATACACACATATTGTTTAGGAATCTATTTGGGGAGTCTAGTAGTAAATGCAAAGCTACTTACAAGTCCCCTGAGGTTCCTGTTCTGAGAGAGAAATGCTTTTTTGTTCAATAGTGATGAAATCAGAGGTGAAGGGATGGGGTTTGATGCTTGTCCCATGTGGYTCTGGAAGGGACAAAGTATAGGATRTAAGTCCAGGCTAAAGCTACCTGGTGGCCTTTCTGTTGTGTGTTAGATCAGACTCTGGTCCACAAGTAAACCCATGATTTTGTGGATTGATTCATTTTTATTCAGAGGATACCTGGGCTGCTACATCCAGACCAGGCCATATCCAACYGTGCCCTTCAGAGCTGTTCTTTGCACTACTCACTTTGTGTGGGTGTTGTTTGATAGTTAAGTTCACTTCTACTGTTACAGTTAGAGTTTACTATGTAATTATCTACAGAAAGCTACAATTTAACTCTCAGCTTTTCTTTGGGAGCCTTATTAATTTGATAAAAAATGTAAATGTTTTCTGATCAGAAGCTACTTTCCTGTTCTTGGTACTTCACGTGGTACTTCTGTTATTCCTCTGTTTGCTTTGCTCACAGTATTCATGATGGCTGTGTTGTAAAATATCCAAATACAATGTTTCTCCTTCAGTGTTCATCATGTCTCTAAATAGAAATTTGTAAGTGGTACTGCAAGACAAGACCTATTGGAAAAAAGCAACATTAAACTCTTTAATAATATTTTCTGTGCAGAGCACTCTTCTAATGGCTTCCTACTTCTTTTCAGTATTTCAAGGGAACATTAGGATTGCAACCAGGAGATTCTGCTCTATTCATCAATGGACTGCTTATTGACTTGGACACTCAGGATATATTTAGGTAGGAATGTTTTATTTTTCACAATAACTGCATCCTGCTTAGAAACTTGCATCTTGCTTGTGCATGAGTGATAAAGTTATTCAGACAGTTTTGAACCTTCTTCGTAGTCTAGACTAGGTTTAATTGTTAAGTATTATAAAAGGAAGATCATGGTTCCTTGTCTTATTCATAAGGGCATTTCCAACAAAAAAATCTAATGTGAAAAGAAGTCATCTTTGTGCTGTTCTTTTGACCTGTGCTGTGACTAGCAAGATTTTGTTTTCTCAGCTGTCAGCATACAGATTTATTCTGAAGACAGTAGAGTGATTCTCAAAGGATAAACCACTGTAAATTTTTCATCTGGAAACCACCCTATACCTCTGTCAAGATGTGTTTCAATRATACATATATATAGATATAATGGATTAGTTATCCTGATTTAATGTTGCTTTTCCCAGTTATACAATATTAATTGAATRGGTTTTAATCATCTCAAGTTTCTTAGGAYGGTAAGAAATAGGTGATAAATAAGAACTAATGTCTGGACAGACAGACTTGTTTATACCTTTCATCTGTTAACCTTTAGGGTAAGATAAGTTATTTGCTGTGGGGTTAAAATTCAGCCCCATTTTGCTTTTCCTTGCAGCTTGATTGATGTGCTCCGCAATGAAGCCCGAGTTATGGAAGGCCTGCACAGCTTGGGAATTGAGGGCGTTTCCTTACACAATGTCCTGAAGTTGAACATCCAGCCATCAGATTCTGACTATGCTGTGGACATCAGAAGCCCTGCCATTTCAGTGAGTATGGTTTTTGACAGAAATACTTGATTTGCTGTTGGGCAAACAGCATSCTTAAACTGTCAGGGGAGCTTTTGTCCTTGTCTCGCAATCAGCTCTGAAACTGCAGTGAAGTAAAAAGGATAATAAGGTTATAATTAGCACTTTTTAAAAGCTTTATTTCTTCAATATAGTGTCTGATTTGAAAATATGTTAGTCTCAGAGCWGAGCAGGAGCATYGTGAATCATTTAAGTGCCTTTACTTTTCCTTAGTGGATCAACAATCTGGAAGTTGATAGTCGGTACAATTCCTGGCCTTCCAGCGTGCAGGAACTGCTGCGTCCCACATTTCCTGGTGTGATCAGGCAAATCAGAAAAAACTTCCATAATTTTGTAAGTAATCATCTGACTGGATGAAATGTGCATTTTGTTAAGAGCATGAACATCAGCTTTTGCAGCTTACCTCATGTATACACTGGATTCCCTGTCACTTAAATAGCTTGAGAGGGAGGATGCTTTTCTAAAAGGTTTTGTTCTCCTAGTATTAGTAAGTTATGGCTGAGATTCAGAGATTCCTGAGCATGATTCTGTGGCATCTACTGAATGCCAGGAGTTGTTTTGTCAGTGGACAAAATTATCATCTGATAAATAACAATTTGGTGTGTTTGAACTTAGTGATAATACCTGAAGTTGGTTAATGAAATCTGTTCAAATCTGTTAACTATTTTCTTCTTAGCAGAGTTAAGACCAAATTCAGTTGTTTCAGTTAGAAAGCATTCATGCACCAAGACTTGAACAAATGATCACAGCCCTCAGCTTAGTCCTGCTGTCCTTTTAGTCTGTAGGTAAATTACTTAGATCTGAGGAAGAGTTTGGAAATTTTGCACTGTAACTCTTGTCATGTGGCAAATTGTCCCTATGCARAACAAGAACTCTGATTAGGGGAAAAAATGGACTTGAACCATCTGAAGCTGTGGGATCTTGGATGTGTTACCTTTTTCTCTGGAGTTCAATACTTTTAGCGTAGAAATTTTTAAATTCTAAGACAACAGTTGCATGAATGAAGGGCCCTACATGCAGTCTGAATGGCCCAGTTCTGTCTGGGTTGGGACAGAAGAGAATATCTTGGCAGCATTGACTCTCCAGGGCATGAAAACTTTTCACTTGCTGTTTGTATACAGGTGCTGATAGTAGATCCTACTCATGAGACCACAGCAGAATTACTGAATGTGGCAGAAATGTTCTTCAGTAACCACATCCCCCTGAGGTAATAATAAAATAAGTGTTTTAATGTTTGGGGKTTTTTTTACATCAGTTTTTATGCATGTGATTTTTGCAGTTGTAAAATTCTCATTGCTAGGACACTGCAGAAATGTTACATTCATTATGTTTGAGGTATGTGTATATTTTTTTAATGTAACTTCCTCTACTAGCAAAACAGAGTTCTGGTTTTTGACAGTCCAAAAGAAATCTAAAGTTTTGGGTGGGAGAGAGGTGAAAAGCAAGATTCTGATGGACTCATTACATGTCCTAAGTTTGATTCCTGGCTGCTCTCTCAACACCTTCCCAGGCTATTCTAGGAAAAAACTGTGTTTAAGATGATGATCACAGCCAGCAGTTGTGTGAAAAGTGGATTCTTCATAGAAATGATGACCTGGGGATTTGTGTGATTGCAGGATAGGACTAGTCTTTGTGGTTAATGACTCAGAGGATGTTGATGGACTGCAGGATCCTGGTGTTGCCCTCCTGAGGACATACAATTATGTGGCACAAGAAATGGACAATAATTACGCTTTTCAGACTGTCATGTCTGTAAGTATTAATTTAAAAGGGAAATGAATGTTTTAATATTTTCCATGTATATAAGATTATGTTAATGGGCTAATGTGTAGCTAATGGAAGGAATTGTTCTTTGGCTGGGGTAGTATGCAGAGTATCTCCAAATACTGGTGCCATGGAATGTGTGTTCTTGTAATGTGCTTCTTTAACCCAACTTTAACAAGTGAGATTAGGTTTCATTGTGACACATGTTTCATGGTGACACTTAACACTTCTGCATGTTTTTCTGATCCTGTCCCTCTGCTCATTCAGTCTCTGAGTTCTGAGCTGCCCTATCCCTTCACTGTTATAACTGGGTTTGAACCATTCCAGCTGTGTATCTTTGCCACATCAAAGGACAATACAGGTGCTGGTAAATGAATTTCTGTGGTTTGATACTTGCACAAATTGGCAAGCTGGGGCATACTGTGACATTAAATTGCTGGTTACTTAAAGACAGTTACTTTTATTCTTTTTATTTTGGGTGTGTATTTGTAGCTCAAAGTAAAATCTTGTGCCTTCAAGAGGGAAAGAGTTACCTGCTTTACTTGTGAAGTTGTATTCTTCATAAGCATATCCCAAGTTCTGAAGGAAAGGTAGCTCCTTGGATATTCTTTATTTGAGGCTTTTTTCTCCAGAGAACTCTTTTCCCTCCTCAAATACCTTTTCTAATTAAAGATGCAGGTTATTGTTTTAAGAAGTGTATATATCTCACTGGAATGACTACAAGGTATAACAAGATACCTRTAATGGCTACAAGTGCTTAGGAGCTGTTGCAACTGATAAATAAGAATATAAATTTTGCAGTCTGGCTGTTAATGCCCTATTATAACTACTTTAATACAGGTGACAGGTCAGTTTACCTTTGATAAGGACAGAGGCTTTACAGTTGCAGCTGTAAACTTGTATTCCCCTTTCAGATCTATAACAAAGTGAAAACAGGAGACCAGCTGAAAGTGGAACATGTTGTTAGTGTTCTTGAGAAACAGTATCCTTACGTGGAAATCAACAGCGTGCTGGGAATTGATTCTGCCTATGATCAAAACAGAAAGGTARGAATTCATCAAATAGAGCTTTGTTTTCCACTTCTTTTGCTGCAACAGTTCTGAAAATATAATTACATGCAATTTCTTGGTCCAGTTCTCTTACTAACCAGGGACTATTTTGTTGCCACCTTGGGGGATTTCTAGTTATATTTTACTGTTTATGTTCAGCACAAGCTTTATGTATTATACGTAGTACATATAATGGAATATGTATTTTAAAAAAATCTATATGTAAAGAACTAAGATAGCTTTCTTGTGACTCATAATTCATGCTTTCATTATGGAATGCAGACTTCAGTAGAGTCTAGAAGTGTTTGCAAAAAAATTAAAGTGATGGAATGCTTTATGGAAAAACCAAGAGGCTTGGTTTTGGGAGGGATCAGTGTGGGGCTTCTGAATCAGTATTGGAATACTGAGTGAGATAAAGACATGATTATGAATTCAAAATTCCTTTTCTATAGCAAGACATCCAACAAATTTCTGCAAATAGTTCTTGAAGTGATTTTTAGGTCTGATACTCTTCTGTATGGAGAAAATTAGGAGGGCAAATCTTTATTGAACCAGTTGTATGTGAGATGAAGCAGATTTTATTTGAGGTTTTATAGGGGGATGTTTCTTATTTTTTGTTGTCCTAAAAGAAATGAAAATACTGTCACTTATAGCTCTTAGCACACTTGATGCTGCCTACTGTAATTGTAAGGAATGCAATCAGGGTTACAGAAAATAGGCTCCTATGCTTATGAGTCTTTCAGTGCAGGATAGTGAAGAGAAAAACATTTTAAGGGAATTAAAATCCATAAAACTAAGACAGGCAATTTTGTATGAGAGGAGAGGCCTCAACCAGAACCTCTAACCAGCAGAACCTAACCTAACTTTAACTTGTAACAGGGTATCTGTCAATGCTGGTGCACTTTTCAGAGGTTACATGAAACAGGGAGATTTGTCTTGACAAAATAACTCCATGCCTCACAAGTAACTGTTTTCTTACAGGTTTAAGAAATGCATTCTTAAAAAAAAAATAAAAGTTCCCTAGCCAGTCTTACATTACAGCWATCACTGCTTGCATTGCATTTGCTTCCACAAACAAAGTGATGTTTCCTGTGGTGCATCTTTTGCCACTACCAGAAGGTGCTCATTGGAATTCATTTACAAAATGAACTTAAAGGAGTATTGTGTGCTTCTGTATTGTGAAGGAACTGGTTTTTTTGCTTTGAAAGTTTCAAAGATACATTGTTCTGTGTCTRACAGAAGTGGTGAGGATCTCATGGTGTGTTTAGACTTGTTAGGAACCTTTGTGGCAAAGGGCTGATGTGCTAAAGCTGCTTCTGTTCCTGTTTTTAGGCAGCAAGAGCTTACTATGAGCAAACTGGTGTAGGCCCTCTCCCTGTTGTCCTGTTCAATGGGATGCCTTTCCAAAAAGATCAGCTGGATCCTGATGACCTGGAAACTGTGACAATGCACAAAATCCTGGAAACCACGAGCATCTTCCAGCGAGCTGTGTACCTGGTGGGTGCTGAGCTCCTCTGAGCCTTGAGAGAAACCAGATTTGGAAAAGCTGATTCACAAGTCCCTGGCTACATATTATACATATTATACAAGACAACTTAGCTTTCAGAATTGCTTTCTGCCTTTTTTTTTTAAGGTTATGTAAGGCAAGTTTATATGTCAAATAAGAAATAATGCTTCTTTCCTCTTTCCTTCAGGGTGAACTATCTAATGACCAAGATGTGGTTGAGTATATCATGAATCAGCCTAATGTTGTTCCAAGAATTAACTCAAGAATCCTAAGGTCTGACAGAGAGTACCTAGATCTGACAGGAATGAGTAAGGGATGCTTTTAATTGTGTTAAACCTGAAATGTCTGAGTGAAAGRCTTGCTGTTCCAGTGGAAAGCTCAGGTGGCAAAGCATTAACAGCACCTGAAGTGATGACCCATCCCTGGTACAGACAGATGTTTATGTACAACATTAAATGTCTACTGATTTTCAAAATGGGAATTTGTTTTCTTTTTTATACAGACCTTAAGGGGAATATGACTCATGAAGCTGAGAAATTATATAATGCATAAAGCAGCAGTTTGTTTCTTAGTTCTGACCTCCTTTTGAGCAGGCTTGACAGTCATCTCTGGAATTAATTCAGATTTAGCAAAATGTTCCCTTGCTAAATGAACACCCAATACAGTGACTGCAGTACAATGACATTACTCCTGCCTTTTTTGAGTTGCTTGAAAAATAGTGACAGAGTGGATTTTTCAATGTATAKTATTTACGTACACTAGTGTCAACTAAGTGAGACTTGGGAAATTCTTTCAACTGACCTCTCCCTATCAAATATGCAATGTAGTTACATTAATAACTTCTGAGACAGCAAAATTCATTTCTCAGCCTATATATTAACAGTGAAAATGAGACACAAGCAGTATCACARGAAGCAAAATGAGATGTGTTCTCAATGTTCTGGTAATAGTGATTTTATTTTCATTTTACATGGAATAGTTGCTTTGGCATTTAATGCTTGTTCTCTTCCTCAGATAACCATTTTGTGGATGACTTTGCTCGATTTACCACATTGGAGTCTAAAGATAAGACAGCTGCTGTTGCAAACAGCATGACCTACTTAACAAAGAAAGGTAAATCTGTGGTGGATTCTGAATCCAAGTCTGCTTTTATGTTTGTTTCCAAGCATATGTGCAGATCTTCACACACTCACTGAGCCTTGCCAGGCCTGTGGGTAACAGCATAGTCTGTTAAAGATTTCTTTTTTTTAAATGAGACATGACATCTGCATGAAACAAGAATGTTCCTCTCCTTAAACCCAGTCCAACCTCTTACTGAATAATAAAGTCTCACCCAAACTGTTCTTACTGTTCTGCAAGTGATCCCCAGAAACACAGCAGTATAAGCAAGTGACTAGAAAAATGTAAAAGGAGWTTTAGCTCTCTGTCTCATTATTCAAAATTACTAGAAGTTACRTGGATCCATAAGAAAATTCCAACTGCCCATTATATAAGGCATCACCTAACATGGTCAGTGCTGTTTTTATTGCTCCAGTGCAGGCACTGCCACTTCCAATGGCAGTGTTGTTACAGTTGCACATAAAAGTGTTCAAACTTGCCTGTACCTCTCAAGTGTAGGAAATGCATGCATAGACATAAAACAGAGCCTAACCAGACACCATCAGGTGTTTCCTTTATCCATTTTGGTTAGATTCCAGAAATAAGCTGCTGTCATTTGATCCAAATCCTCCTGTTCCTGTTCCTGTCTTTACTAGACTGTCCCAGATTTCCATGGTCCTGTCTCCAGTCACTGCCATCCATGTGCACTGCCTGAAATGTTCCCATTGCTCTTCCTGTATCATGCCTGCTCTTCATTCATGCTCAGTCACTTGGATTTGAACAAGTTTCTGGTGTAGAGCATTAATTAAATCCACACCTTGGCATGCTTGTTGGAAAGTGCATTAATTTGCAATTCCACGGCTTGACATTTTTTGGTAGCTGCCTCTTCTGCCACTTAAGATATTTAATAACTGCTATCTGGTTACAGTAATGCTGTACCACATTTATTTTCTGAAGTAATAGAGAAGTTCTGTGTGTTGCTGGCTCAGCACCAGCACTGATACAGCACTGCCATGCTGCTTTTTAAGGAGGGGAGAAAACAGCACAATGGCACAGCAGTGTTTGTAAACAGTCTTCAGAATGATGTCCTCACCCTGTGGTATGAAACTGGTAATATGTAGTATAATTAATGCTAGCATGAAAATCAAGCATCCATCTGTCTGAGGGGAGGAAAAAGTCAAAGCTTATTGTAATAAAAATAGCACAAACTTGTTGCTGTTGGATCTGAAGTGTAGTGATTCAGTTATGTCCAGTACAGTGCTGCAGCTTCTAGATACACACTGGGATTACCATCAAGTTATTAATGTGTCTCTCCTTTCCCCCTTTCCTTTCTGCTCTTTGACCAGGAATGTCTTCCAAGGAGATCTATGGTAACTCATGCTTTGGCATTTTTTATATTGTTCTTGGAATTTTCTGGTTCCTTTATGACACTGGCTTTAGAACCAGCAGGCAGTGAAGGAGGCTGTTGGAATGCATGTTTGCTCCAGCACTTTTGTCTTTATACAAAACTGATTTTGTAAATTAACAGCTTTAATACAAAGAAGTGATATGTCTGCTGGATTCCAAGCCCAGTTGGAATCTCCAAGTTGTTTATGTGTTTCTTTATGATTTGTAATTGAAAAAGTAGCAAACAAACAAAAATACTAAAAGAATCTAGCTTAGAGCAATGCATGCTGTCCCACATGGGCTTTCTGAATGACCTAATAAAGTCTAATATACCAATGCTATTAATTTTGTCTTGTCAGGCTTCATAGCTTAGGTTCAGCCATTGCTTTTCTATGGAATTTTACTTTTTTGAAGTCTTTGCATGTGTGTCATAGTTTACCTCCAAATGAGGAAAAAATAAAGCTTTCCTTCCTTTCACTCTCAAATTTATCTTTTTTTTTTTTAATAATTGCAGATGATTCCTTTGTTAGACCAGTTACTTTTTGGATTGTTGGTGATTTTGATAAACCTTCAGGGAGGCAATTGTTGTATGATGCCATTAAACATCAGGTAGGTAACATGTCCATTGGAATGGGTTAGCAAAGCCCTTGGTAGAGGCTTGTAAAAGACAAGTTGTGTTTTACACAGTCTTCCTGTGGAATCACCTGGAGAGACTGGTTCTCCCTGCAGGCTCTCTAATTTCCAGCCTTATCTCTTTTGTAGAGACTGGAACATTGCTGATCTTAAGCTAGGATGGAATACAATAAATGTTCTTTTAAACCCGTGGTGTTAAACTGAAATATCTGTGTTTTGGTTTGGAGATAAACCAAAGCATTGCTCTCTGCTCTTTCTCATTGGTTCTGGGAGGACAACTGAAACACAAAAATGCACAGCTTACAGCTGTGGTTTGCCAGACTGAGTGGTGGCCATGGTCCTGGATTTCTTAGCACAGGGTTATCTGGAAGATTACTGTCACAGTGGTGCCTATACATAAGCTCAATGCTTGATGTTAAATTAGTTAATTCATCATTTTAACCTTGTGCTGTTATTTACCCAATTTGGAATCTGATATTCTGGTTAAGAAACACAAAGCTTCTGCTATAATAGTGTTTATTATATATTTATTTCATCTGAAATGTTAAACTTTCCCATCACCTGTTTTGTCAAACACAGAAATCCAGCAATAACATTCGAATCAGCATGATTAATAACCCCAGTGAAGAACCCAACAGCCAGAATACCATTGTAGCTAAAGCCATATGGGCAGCTTTGCAGACACAAACCTCAAATAATGCCAAGAACTTCATCACCAAGATGGCAAAAGAAGAAACTGTGAAGGCACTGGAGGCAGGAGCTGACATCTTGGAATTTGCTGTTGGGGTAGGCACGCCTGCTGGTGTTTTCATGGGGAGGGTGCTTTGCTTGTTCCTCAAATTCATTTTTTAGTGKAGTATATTCATATGCAGAAGGTGCAGTAACAGAGAAAAGTAACGCTGTTGGGTTTGATAGTTTGTTTTTTTTAAATCTCTGAAGGGCTTACTTAAATAGAACAATCCATCTAAACATCAAGTAAATCCTCATACTCATCAGAGCTATGTAACTTGGAAAAGTCAAAAGGAACATGGATGCAGGGATCTATTTAAGTGAGTCAGCTGTTTCTTGGGTGAATAAGAAAATAATGTTCTTTTAAAAGATGGGAAAAAGATACAGGTGCGTTTCTCAAAGTAGATTTAAAAAAGTTAGGCAGGAAGATTGGAACTGGTCTAAGTAGCTGTGGCCTTTCACAGCAGAAGTTGGGATAGTGTTTGATGGTGACAAGCAAGAACTAGGTTTAAGACCACAAAGAAAAGGGGGCCAGGGATCAGTTTTAGCAAGATACAGAGATGTTCTTGAATGAAAACAAAAAGGTTGCTTTTAGAAAGTGTGCAGAGGTCTAGTTTTCTTCCTATTCCAATGTCAAGTATTCTTTTCTTTTAGGGTATGGATACCAATATTTTCAAAGAAGCCTTTGAATCTCCCAAGGTGGATTTTATTCTCTCCCATGCTATTTACTGCAGAGATGTTCTGAAGCTGAAGAAGGGGCAGAGGGCTGTGATCAGCAATGGACGGGTGAGATGATAACAAACAGGGAAAGAGACTTTGCACATGTGAGAAAGGAGCAGATTTGAGCAGCAGAGTCTGGATGGGCATCAGACACAGGAGTGCCAGCCTGTTTTAGGTCTCAGCAGTATTTAGGATCACTTCCAGTTTGATTTATTTACACCTATGTGACCTTTTTTTTTTWCTGTGTGCAGTTAGTTGCTGGCATTTGGTACAAATTCAGGTCTCTCAATAACTCAGTTCCTTCATGCTGGTAGTGAATTGAGTCCAGGGGTAGAAGGGGATGATAAATTTGCACAATTATGCTACTTCAATTTACTGAGCAAAATGCTGCTGCATTTTGCCCTGACCAAGGTGCCTTGGTCTCTTTTACCATCTGTTTTTATCTGAAATGAGGTAAATGATGTTACTATAGTATTTCACTGCAAATAACAAAACACAGCTGTGTACAGCATTGAGTTTTCTTTTGTCATCTGTTTCTGGTTAGGAACAAATCCAGTCAGGTCCCAGTGGTTGCTGGATATTTCAATGGGTTAAAAATCTCAGGTGTTGAGTTTTTCTGTTCTATTTTTCTCATTAGCAKAATAACAAGACTTGTCTAGGTAGCTTTTAGGCTTCTGAAGGCAACAGGAGGGAGATTTGTTGGACTATTAGAATTGGCCTGGTTTTCTGCTGCTCCTTCCAGATGTGGTACTTCATGTATAATTTTAAGTGCCTGACCCAGTGAAAATTTTAAGTGTATATTTTATGCCTTAGTCTGGGGCTCTTGGCTCTAAATACCTGGATTTACCTGTTAAACTYTGCTGCCACTGACATTAATACCAGCCTAAATGGTTGGCTTCCACTGAGACTGGGCTGGAGTATTTATTTAATACATCTTTGTATTTTGTTTCAGTGTAGCCTTTACCTAATGATGCTGATTCTGCTATTTCTTGGTAGATTATTGGCCCATTAGAGGATGGAGAGATGTTCAACCAGGATGATTTTCATCTCCTTGAAAATATCATACTAAAGACATCRGGACAGAAAATCAAATCTCAGATTCAGCAGCTGGGATTTGAAGAAGATCTGTAAGTAAACAGATGTCACTAGAAATCTCAGTTAATTCAAGAAAAGCTGACAGACCTGTAGGTTACAGTTTTGCTTCTTGGCAAAGCTGTGATGTACAAATCTATTTTCATTGAACTTTGAAGAGGTCTTACACCTTAAAGATTGAATATATTCTTAAAATACTAGACTGAAAAATTATGGAAATACTGAAAAAGAAATGCTCAAAAGTAATTATCTTTTATGATAGGACCCCTCCACTTAGAGCATTGCTTCCTAGTGCTCAGAGTTGCAGTGTAAAATGGGAAGAGCAGTGGAACAAGGGTTTCATCTCAATGGCTTTCAGGTCTGAGTGGTTGGTGAAGATCAGGAATGCAGTTCCTGTAACATGGGTGACCCCTCAAATACAGCTGTTCTATATTTGTTGGAGWTAAATCCTTTGGTATACTCAGTAATAAGGCTGCAACCAGTTTAAATTACTGGTAGATTAACCCTTAAATATGTTTAATTCTTCAGAGCCTATGTAGGGAGGTAGTAGGAGTGTTTGGTATCTGGATTCTGTTTGCCTTCTCTTTTGCTGCTGCTTGACAGAAATGTGATAACTACAGCCATTTGTTTTTGATATCTGCAAGCCTTTTTCTCTTCCTTCTTTTCAGGGCAAGTGACTTGGTAATGAAAGTGGATGCTCTTCTTTCTGCTCAGCCAAAAGGAGAGGCAAGGATTGAATATCAGTTTTTTGAAGAACGATACAGGTATAGAATTGCTGAACAAGGTTTTTCTGTGTCTTTTTACTTCCCCATTGTTCTATGTTGCATTTAATTAAAAAAAAATCTAAKTAGCAGTAGGAAAGTCCCCAACAGTTTTCAGAAAGATTCCAGCAATTAATTTTGTCTCTCCACCTATCTCTATAAACATACATGTATGTGCCTGTTTTTTTCTCTGTTAAGTTTCTGAAGATGCACAGCATTTAGGAAGTACTTTCAGTTCAGGATGAGATGGGTAACAGTGGGTTGTAATGCATTTCAAGTGTTTATCCATGTGTTTGGTATTTTAAAATTGTATTTTCTTCTGTTTAGTGCAGTTAAACTGAGACCAAAAGAGGGGGAGACATACTTTGATGTTGTGGCTATTGTTGACCCCGTGACCAGAGATGCTCAAAGACTTGCTCCATTACTTTTGGTATGTAGGCAGGGTTGTGAGAACTTCAAACTCCACCATTTTGGAATGTTTGCTTCCTCTTTGACTGTGTGGTGACCAGTGGCTTTCTAATGGTGTGTCTGAGTTTCACAATGCATTTATCAGTGGAAATAYTAATTAAGCTGTATTACACACTAATAAAATCATACTCAGGTATTGTCCAGAGAGCTTTTAGTTTCACTATTCTAACAGCTTATTTTGCACTAACTCTGTTCTTGAGGAGGGTCTCAGCATGCCAAACAGAATGCCTGAAATATGAGGAGCAGGTAACTGTGCTTAAAACCTCCAATTAAAAAGGGGGAAGGGRTAGTAAAGCAAACCACAAGGAGGGAGGATTGGGAATGAGCAGATAACATCCACCCTGAGGTCCTGTCTATAAAACAGTGGTCAGCTCTCCTCATCAGCATTTTAAGGGATGTTTCTTTCTCATTACTTTAGGTTTTGAACCAGCTGATAAATATGAACCTGAGAGTGTTTATGAACTGCCAGTCTAAGCTTTCTGACATGCCACTGAAAAGGTAAGCAGTTCCATCATACAGGATGGGCAGAGAGAGAGAAACCTGCTGGAATGTGCAAGCACAGAAGCATGGTCAGCTGTCCCATGGGAAATCTCAATAACTGCTTTGATCTCATTCATATAATAGCATAATTTCCCACAGAGAATCTGGGAATTTGTGGGTGGCATGAAGTAATTCTGCTATTTTACAAGTTGGGTGCTTTTAAATTTTGGGGTTTTTTGGTATTTATATAAATTAAATAACTTACTAGTTAAGTCTTGCACAGTTTGTTTTGGTCCTTCAAGATAGAAATTCTGACCTGTCCTAAGGTTAACACAACCTGCATTGCTTTGGACAAAGGCTTGGAGACAYTGGAGGTCAGGGAAAGCTGATGGCATCTGCAAATACAGTGAGAGTGAACTATTGGCAAATTTTGGCAGATGGGTTTTCTAACATTTTCTCTCTGAAATTTCAGCTTTTACCGCTATGTTTTGGAGCCAGAGATTTCTTTCACAGCAGAGAATAACTTTGCTCCAGGACCAATTGCCAAGTTTTTAGATATGCCCCAGTCTCCACTGTTCACTCTGAATTTAAACACTCCTGAGAGTTGGATGGTGGAGTCTGTTAGAACCCCCTATGACCTTGACAATATCTTCTTAGAGGAGGTAAGAGAAATCATCCTGTTCCTACTGCATTTAAATGGTGCTGCTTTTTCAGGGCTTGCTTTTTTATGGAAAAGAAATGCAGAATTTTAGAATGCAAATAAACACAAAGCTGTGGGTATTACTGCATTTACAGACCTCTAAATGATTTCTAGGAGGGGAAGCATAAGCTCCCCACCAGCAGGATTGCTGTTCTCAAATTACTTATGGGTGCCTGACCCAGGGGTTCAGACACCATAGGCTTGGAGCAGGTCCTTTCCCTTGCTCCTACAAGCCACCAAGCTGGTTTCAGTTTTCACAAATTTCACAGTTCTTGTTAACTGGCAAACACTGCTGTGGTCCACAGAAGGATGTGAAGTGTCAATGCAGCAGTAAAACCATGCAGCAGAAATCCACTCAGCTGCTGTAGGTTCAGGAACTTGCTGCCACTTGAACAGACCTTGACTCAGACTGATGGACTGTGGATCTGGGCAGTGCTGCCCCACATACAGAGGGAGAAATAGGGAAAAACCCTTATTTATTTACCTTGTTGTAAAGGTGTTAGACATGTGTATGTACCAAGACTGTCAAAGCCTTTGCAAAGAGGCCTCTGGAAAAGTGACAGCCTTTGCAGCCTTGTGGGAATCACAAATGTGRGTCCCCTTCTCACTGATCACTGTATTATTAGTCCCCTCTTACTTCTGCACCTCTCTGATATTGTTTGGGAATGTGATGTGGTATCATATTCCCAAATCCTGTACTGGTTATTCACAAGTCTAGGAAATTGGGTGTGTGTTTTATGGTTTTTGGGTTAGTATGTTTTGGTTTAGGAGTTTCTTGCTTTTCATCTCTTAACCTAACTGTAAAGCCATAAATGAAGCATTGATACTACATTTCAAGCCTCTGATTTCCATGCCTGCCCCATTGATTAATTGAAAGCCTGAGAGAGAGGGGGATTAAATGCTTCAGGCTTTCCAAGCACGTTCCTGAGCTTCCAAATAAACAGCAGCTTTACTTTTGCAGGTGTACCATTTCCAGTTCCCAATGTGCAGTTTGTTGGTGCTGTAGCAATTAATCTGTCATTTTGGATGTGCAGTGAGAGGAGATGCTTTGTGGGATTAGACTAACATTCTGCTTATGTACTGTCCTCAGGCTACATCTGAATTTGGCCTGGTAGGGACCCAGGTCTTCTGGGGTTGTGGGGKTTTTTTTTGGTTATTTTTTCTCTTCTCTTTCCTCGGCACCTTTGTTCAGTGTAGAAAAAAAGGAATGAGTGTTTCCTGACAGTACCCTAATGCACTGTAAGAATAATGCAGAGCAAAACAAAATGTTTATTTCAGGTGGCTAATACTAGGTGAGACCAGCTTTAAACAGATTCACAGTCAAATTCTGGATGCCATCATACACTTTTTATGAGATATCAACTCCATTCTCCAGTAAATATTAAAAAAAATAAACTGTGGAATAGAGCAACAATCCTTCCCTTTTCTTATCCTAGCATATGTTGAGATTCAAGTTCTTTTGGTCTGAGCCACTCTTATATTTGTGTGARGTTTGTCACTTGAAGGAGCTGAGCTTTTTGAGGTTTTCTAGGTATTTGTCTAACGATAAAATTACTCTGGTGAAATTGGTTTTTTTTTAATTACTATAGCTATTTTAGAGAATAAAAGCTGGCAGTTTAGAGCTCGTGCTGCAGTCAGCAGTGTCTGCTCCTTTCAGGTGGAGAGTGTTGTAGCTGCAGAGTATGAGCTGGAGTACCTGCTGCTGGAGGGCCACTGCTATGACATTACAACTGGGCAGCCACCTCGGGGACTCCAGTTCACCCTGGGCACCTCCAGCAGCCCTGTCATCGTGGATACCATTGTCATGGCCAACCTGGTGAGTGTTCTCCTGGAACTGGCACAGCCCTGCCTTCCACCCCTGGGTATTTCCTAGCATGGGCTCTGGGTTTGGGGTGTAACTTGCACTCCACAGCTGCTTGCAGATGCACCAAAACCCCATCATTCCTCAYACTGATGTCTGAAGCCTCACACTCTCTCTCACCTCTTTCAAGATGAGCTCCTTTCCCTTCTGAGATATTCTGGAATGTCTTTAAATGCTGCCARTATTCTCAAGCAGCCCCTTTCCAGGGGAGCTCAGTTGTTTTCCTGGGACAGGGTCCTCCTTGGGCCATCCACTCTGGTGCTGTGAGCCTCAGGCTGTCTTTTTGGGACCCATTTCTTCAGGAGATCTGTGGCATAAAGGGAGAGAGGATAGTTGGCATTGTAGAAAACAAAGGAAGTGTGAAAGAATGGGATTTGCTTATTTTAGGTGAGGAAAGGTGCTGGAAATCCAAGTGTATGATTGTTCCCTTCAGCTGCTTTTGTAATGTCACTGSATAAGGGATGTGTCTGTTCTCAGTGTCCACACTGGAACAGGAGAGAGTTATGGACTGAAATCATGGCAGAGGAAATTTGCCACTGGAGTGTTTTCTTGATATGTAATGTTAGTGAAAAACTAAAGTAAATTACCTCTTGTGGGTATTTTTGTTTGGTTGGTTGGTTTTTTTTGGTTTTTTAATCTTTAATTTTTTAAAAGTTATTATATTTATTTAAATGAATTAGAATAAAAACAAAGAGAAAATATTTCTTGTTTCCTAGTGCTAAATATTTATTTTAGAATTCTTACTCATTTTCAATTTGTGCATTTTCTTAGCCAGAGTATATCCTACAGTGATGTAGTATTTCTTACTGTAGAAAGAAAGATGTGCCTTATTTTACATGTGGTCACATGRTGTGTTCATGTTGGGGAGTAAAACTCAGAAGTGTTCTTTTTCTAATTAACTATACCAAAATTTTCAAAAATATTTTAAAATTTTCTTATGAAAGAAGCTTGGCTCACAAGCTGAGCTGCAAGCATTTGAAGCCACAGTACAGAAGTGAATGGCAGCATCTCTACAGTTGCATGTGTCTTCTATAGGTCTAATAATCTAAATCACTGAGGAAAATACTCAGATCTGGAATCTGAAGCTTAAAAAGACCTGAACACAATATTTGAATTTTTGAGTTCTGTAGAAGAGATATCTTGTAACATGTAAATTATGTTACTGTTTCTGCTGTAGGTGAATTACCACTCTGTAGAGCTTCAGAATTCCTTTAGATTTTCTTGTATAATCACAAATTAGTGTTTTGAAATTCCCTCACTCCTTCATGAAGGCAACTTTTTGCAGGAAAAGACTTTGGGTTTGCACTGTTCCCATCAGGACAGTGAAGACTTTGATCTAACAAATAATGCCAGACTTTTTCAAGCTTATATCTCTTTGGGAAAACCCAACAGTTTTGAATGGAATGATTTCTGGGGCTTTTCTCCTGTTTTCTGGGTTTAAAGCTCTTAATCAATGGGCTTGCAAATAACATTTTAGATCTAAAACAGTGAGTCAAAACCCATAACTTTAAAGCTAATTTTTCTGCATTTGCATTTTCTGGAAAGTGCCAAATATTCTTTTCACTTTACAGGGCTATTTCCAGTTAAAAGCCAATCCTGGTGCATGGACTCTAAGACTAAGAAAAGGCAGATCTGAAGATATTTACAGGATCTACAGGTAGGTCAGGATAAGAAATACTTCAGTCTTTTTCTTGTAAAACCTCTGAAGTAGGTAGGCATTGTAATATGTGAATCTAATGGTTCCCTTRTCAAAGTGTGGTGACCTGAACAGCAAATTAAACAGCAAATTACATTTCATACTGAACATAAGTTATGCAAGATGAAATTCATTAATTTAAAACCCCATTAAGAGTGTTCAAATAAAAGTATTTTTTTCTTTGGCATGTYTGAAAGCTGTTTTGCAGTGCTAAGGCTTAATACATATATAAAAATGAGCAGAAGAAATAAAGAACATATTTCTGCTTTGTATAAAAGTATCTTGCTCTATTTTCAGCCACGATGGCACAGACTCTCCACCTGAAGCTAATGAAGTTATTGTTGTTCTCAATAACTTCAAGAGCAAAATTATTAAAGTGAAGGTGAGTTTATAAACCAGAGGTGCCCTTAAAGAAGTCTGTTTGACCAGCACTGGGGAGAAACTTGGATTAAGGCCTGAAGCTCCCTTCCCATGAGCATACACTTGAGGCAGTCTGCAGAAAGCTCACCTCACAGTATCAGGAGTAGAGAGCATCATCTGTAGCCTTGGTTTGGGTTTTAATACAGGAGAGAATGACATCTAAGTCCTTTTCCTTTTGTATGTCCTTGAGCTACAATAATACATTTTCCTTATAACTTCAGGAAAAAGCAGTTTTGTATGCCCTATATATGTCTAGTAATAAACATTCAGTATGTCCACTGAGCCAGCATTTTATCTTTCACAGATTAATTGTATTCATTTAGCAATACATTTTGTGTCACTCTGACACAGGCTAGGTGAGAATACATTTGGAAAAAAAAAGGTAAATTACTAATCTGTTGTCTCTTAGGGTTGCCTATCAGGTAATGCCATAGCTGAGAAGTTCAAGGAGAAAGACTGGTAGATAAGGGATGGCTACAACAGAGCCAGTTCACACCTGGCAACATTTACATGTGCTGGACACTTTAGGGATGTTCTCCCATTCACTGTCTTGTCTGTGTATCTGCTTTGGAGTCTTAGTGCCAATTATACCACTTAGAGACTGGTGGAGCTGGTGTGTTGGTTTTTTGAGGGGTAGGGGTTGTTTGTGAAGGTTTTTCTTTGCCAGTCTCCATCACTGGCACCCATCTCATTAAACATCTCTTTACTATCCAGACTAACATGCCTTTGGTGTCTAAAAGCTCCTTTGGAATCTGTTTGGAAAAACTCACTCATTACTGAGCTGTYTTCCCAGAGATCTTAGGTTACCTGTCAGCTCATGGGGTGTAATTCAAGTAGGTAAAAACAGAACCAGTGTCAGGATAACACTCCTGACAATATCTACTCAATATGTGGTTCCAACTCACTAAAGCCATGTGATGCTTCACAGGTTCAGAAAAAGTTTGATATGATGAATGAAGATCTGCTAAGTGATGGCACCAATGAGAATGAATCTGGATTTTGGGAATCTCTGAAATGGTAAAACTAATTCAATGATAACCTACAAATTTCTTGAAACTGGAAAACTATTTGACAATACCATGGTGTCTGTGAAATTCCACAGCTGTCTGTTAAGTCTGCTTGAATTCAGGGCTGTCATTCATTGGACTCTTCTGTTTCTAGAGATCTGGGCTCCTGCTTTGCACCTGCTTTTACCTTCCCTTACCCCCCCTGCTATGTGGGATCCTGAAAACATTGCTCCTTCCCAGGAGCTGCACCTCAGCCAGTGCTCTCTCAATCAAAGGTGCTCATGTCTGAGCTCCTGGACTTTCCCTGTCCTTGTGCACAGCACTCTGCCTTGGAAAAATGCCCTGGGCAGCAGGGAATGACACCAAAAGCTCACAGACCAACAGTATTAAAGCAAAAATGGAGCCATTTTCTGTATTTGCAGCCTTTCCTATAAAGCTGGCCCTTCCTAGCTTGTCCTTCACAGAGCCATGTTTTTCCTTTCAGGGGATTCACAGGAGGACAAAAGAATGAAGATGTGAARCAGGATAAAGATGATGTACTAAATATATTCTCTGTGGCTTCAGGACACCTATATGAGAGATTCCTACGGTTAGTTGAGAATTTATAACCCCAATGTGCCAAAGGGTGGTGGCCTTGCACAAGGAAAAAGGTGACAATCTGCAAGAGTATAAAAAAACCCCCCTTTTTCAATGCTTCAGAAGTCCACTAGAATCTGCATCTCCTGTGTCATGGGAACTTCTGTCTGCATAGCATTCATGAGTTAAAAATAGACTTAGTTTAATAGATGATGTGTTGCTGTCCTAAATTTTCTCACTACAATATAACCAATGCATTGTTAAGAAGTTACAGAATAAGTCACAGTTACTTTGGAAAGAATCTGAGTTTCTGTTGTTCTCAAAGGACTGTGAAAGCCAACAGGCTGTATATTCTCTGCCTAGTTAAAATATAGAGATGTTGGGGGTTTAGTAATTTTGTGGATAAAATTAAGCAATTTACAATAGGCTGAAGCTACCCACTTTTTCTTTATTTATGAAGTTCAGTTACCTGACACATAACTGCAAATAATTTAATCATGTAGCCCAGCCATTTGTAATCTATTACACAGCTCATCTTTTGTGGGTGCCACTTGTTCCTGTAACTGCTTTATTTTTTCTTTCTTTTGATAGCATAATGATGTTGTCTGTGCTGAAACACACCAAGACTCCTTTAAAGTTTTGGTTTTTGAAGAACTACTTATCACCTACATTCAAGGTTTGTTACTGATTAGAAATTTATTTGGTGGTGGGGGAAAGGTGCCACAAGCTGCTTCCCCCTCCCTTTCCCAGCATCACTTGGCTAAACCTGAACTGACCCAAAGCTGGAGGAAGCCTCACAGATGGGAATGTCAGCTCATGTGACAGTGGCCCAAGTTTTTCTAGTAAAAAAACTCTCCCAATGCTCTTCTCTCATTTTATGTGCTCCCACTTACACTGCTTTGTACACCCCTAAACAATTGTCCCATCTGTGAATTTTTTATGATTTGAGTAATGCATTCTCATCTGTGTATCACTATGAAATGGCTCATAAGAACAAAAATGCTGAAATAGTTAGCTGCCTTTACAATTTGTATTGATTGTTCAGCTTGGGCCTCAGTGTTTTGTGTGAATTAAAAATGAAACTAATTTTCTTTGTGGTATTTCATTTTCTGATGTTCTGTGCCTTCGACTGAAGTCTGTCTCTTGTAATGTGCTTTTCTTTTTCCTGCAGAGGAACAAAGAACTGAGATAAGCTGCTTTTTTCCCCTCCCTCTGCAGGAGTTCATCCCATACATGGCCAAGAAGTACAATTTCCAGTATGAGCTTGTCCAGTATAAATGGCCACGCTGGCTGCACCAACAAACAGAGAAGCAGCGAATCATCTGGGGTTACAAGATCCTCTTTCTAGATGTGCTCTTCCCATTAGCTGTTGATAAAATCCTCTTTGTGGATGCTGATCAGGTAACACAGAGGCTGCAGTTATTTGATCTTTTCTTTTTTTCCTAATTTTTTTTTATTAAGAAGCTCTAGAATACAATTTCCATATTGTTGGAAGAGTTGCAAGTTTGAGCCCTTCAGAGGCATGTCTGGAGGTTGATTCTGTAATTATGGCATGCATCACTGAGGGCTGGGTTTTGTGCCTGTCTCCACAAGATTGGTTTTGTTGGCCTGTCTTTTACTGTTATCTGGTTCCTCATTCACTCACTGTGATTCCAGCTAGCTTGCCAAACAGATTCTCATTTCACCCTTCCATTTTTGCAGTTCAGTCTGTTCTCCCAGCCTGCAGATCACTTACCACAGACAGTATTTTCCTAAGTCACCAACCACTCTGCCCTCCCAGGCCCTGCTTTTACCTTGGCCACATCTGAGTGGCTTTCAGAGGAGGAGAAGGCAAATCCCTTTTGCACAAGGCCATGGGAGGCTTTGTGTGTGCCCCCTCCTCAGCTCCTGGGTGGGAAGGGCAGGAAACGTGCACAGTGAGAACTGCCAAAACTACTCTCAAAAGTACATGTGAAATGAGAAGTACAGATTATCAGCAAGTGAGTGTGAACTGCCTGGGGGGTTTGGCACATGTACAGTGTGAAGCCATGCCAGGTCAAATTGAAGCTGAAGGATTACTTAGGAGAGATTTTCATCTCCCCAGTTGTCATTTTAGACAGTTTCTTTCTCTGCTTGTGAGAGATACAAAGGCATTTTTCTCCATTAGAGTGGTATTTTTSAATACCACTTTGTATTTTCAATACCACCATGTGGCACTAGTGCTAGTGCCACATCTGTGTCAAAAAGCCATTGAAAAGCTTTCATCCCTGAAGGGGTCTGCAAACACCACAGGGGAAGGGATACCAAGAATCACAGTTCATGTATAGTGAGAATTCTTGCTGCTTATTAAGAAACAGTTTTGCAGCTGTCAAACCAACCCCCCTCAGGTTATTTGAAGCTCTATTTTATTTGCTCCAGCTCTAAGGGCAGGGGAGACAAAACCTTTTGTGCTGTATTTTTGTACTACAAATATATAATGCAAAAAACTGCCATGTATGTCAGGTAATTCTTCCTTTATCTGATTGTTCAGTTTGAATTAAATCCTGTACAGCATTTGCAAACAACCCTAGAAGGGCAGGCTCCTAGAAATGAAAATAAAATGTCCTTTCCCTTCAGATTGTGCGCACAGATCTGAAGGAACTGAGGGACTTTAACCTGGATGGTGCTCCGTATGGATACACCCCATTCTGTGACAGCCGAAGGGAGATGGATGGATACAGGTTCTGGAAATCAGGATACTGGGCAAGTCATTTAGCTGGAAGAAAATACCACATTAGGTATGAAGAATTCTTCTTTCCTTTTTTGTTTTTTTCCAAATAGAGGGATTTTTGTTGCTGCTTACTGAGGTATGCAGCTCTGCCTGAAAACCACTTGTTGCTTCCTGTTGCCTCTYTAAGGTTCTGTGGCCAATGAAGCACTAGAGACACTGAAGTTATTTTCAGTCTGCTGCAACTTTTAGAGATGAAGAACTGAAGTTTTAACTAACAGACATCTTCCTTTGTTAATAACAAATGTTGGAACAGGGACTGCATGACAGCAAAGCTAAGACAGATTTGTTGAAAATTCTTTTTTGTACATGCCATGACTTTGTTAGAACTGCTTTCTTGCCTTGTAATAGATTATAGATGTGCTGCCACTCTGAGACTGTTTTAGGGTATTGTGTCTCAGGGGTTTAGTAGGGCTGCAGTGTTACCCCTCAGTGAAATTACTAATTGCAGTCATTACTAATTGCATCATCTCCATGTAGTGCTCTGTACGTTGTGGATCTGAAGAAGTTCAGGAAGATAGCAGCTGGAGATCGACTCAGAGGACAGTATCAGGGTCTGAGTCAGGATCCAAACAGTCTGTCCAACCTTGATCAGGTGTGCTTTATTCTGTTTGTTTTGTTTTACTGGGCTATGGTGTCAGGATGGGACTTGGGATTTTCCCAGAGGTCTTTGGAATGGGATGAAGTGTGGATTCATCACTTTRTATTTGCATTGGGGAAAAAGAAAACTCTTACAGAAGTTAACCTTCACAATCCTATTGGTTTGGGAGGGGGCTTGCTCCTCCCATCCTGCACCCTGTGAAAACAGCTACTAACTCTTACTCTGCACAACAGGATTTGCCAAACAACATGATCCACCAAGTACCAATTAAGTCCCTGCCCCAGGAGTGGCTGTGGTGTGAAACATGGTGTGATGATTCCTCGAAGAAGAGAGCAAAAACCATTGATCTGGTGAGTGCAGGATGGTTCCCTCACTCTCACAGCACCATAAAATACAGCAACCAGTTTTAGAGGCACTTCCCTCCCTCAGCACATTTTCAGCACTTGAGTTTTTTCCATTAGCTTCTGTGTTTCTCTTACCTGGAGCAGTGGCATTGTCATGAATTTGAAAAGAGACTTTGCACTGTTCTCTGGCTGAAGTATAGGCAGGTGTTTTTCACCACCAGCAGACTGATCCCTGCAGAGGGGAGCACACCTCTGTTGAGTGCAGAAACCTTTTGCAGCCTCTCTGTTCTGTTTGCAGTGTAACAACCCAATGACCAAAGAGCCCAAGCTGCAGGCAGCCATGAGGATAGTTCCAGAGTGGCAGGACTATGATCAAGAAATCAAACTGCTCCAGAGTAATTTCCAGAAGGAGAAAGAAATGGGAACACCAGCTGAGATGCCAGGACAACACACACATGGTAATTTTTCTTTCTGTACTTCTGTGACTTTCTCTGTGCCTTTTGGTCTTCTGCTGTGTCCTCCCTCACTTGTACCATGCACAGGGCTGAATGAGGGTTGAATGAAATCATCAGGGAGTGTCATGGGGTGGAAGGAACTTGCTGAGCAAGTCTGGTGTGATTTAACCTAATTCTGAAAGCCAGAGAACAGATTTGTTCCAGTTCTGTGAAAGACCCTCACTGTTCTTGCAGTTCTATGAGCTTGGCCTTTTCTTAACCCTTAAATAAGTTCTGCTGCACACTGTGGGTGAGAATTGTTCTTCAGGCACTGGTACCTTGCAAAGAACAAGTCTTGGGAGGCTTTATTGATTCTCAAACCAACCTGCCAACTGAGGCAGCTCAAACTGAGTGCTCATTTTTCTCTCCTCTTCTACAGATCCAGAGGCACATGTGGAATTATGATCCATGGAGACAAATTCAAGTTAGACTCTTTCATAGACAATTTTTATATTGGAAGCTAGTTTTTTTCCGGTGTGTCTGCAAAACTGCTGAATAATTGAATGGGATGATGTATGCATTTCTATTACTTGCCTTTGGGTTAATTTCTGCATATGAAATAGGATCTGGATTGCTGGAATTAGCATTACTGGTGTTTTGCACCTGTGGTGGAGATGAAAGACCCCATGATGGAATTTAGTGTTTCAGAAACAAAACTTCACAATCCACCAGAAGAGCCACAGCCTGTTCCTTCAGCTGTTGCTGCCTCCACCACTGCTGAAGCTCCAGTTTAGCCTCAGATCTAACTTGAGAGTCTGGGAATTGCAGGCATACATCCTAACCTCATCTGATGGACATAATTTTTTCCAGGTAACATTATAAGGCTCGAAATTATGCCTTGAATTTGGGACACTGTTTCATCTTCAGGTTTTCAAACAATTGAGAATACTTCTTGGATTTGTTCAGTCTGCCCTTGATTTTGTAACAAAATTAGCATTATTTTGATTTTCTATTTTCTGTCTTCATTTATTGCCCAACTTTTGATGGTTTGGCTTAATGTAAAGCTCTACCACAATCTCTTTAAATGCCCATCCAAATGCTAATGCCTAATCTCACAAAGTGAGCAGAACACAGAATTTGGCAGCTGAGTTCATCCTTGCCTCTATGACTTGAATCAAAGTGCCCTCCCTTCCTCCTCCTCCAAGTGTAAATCAGTCTGCAAAACTGGCAGGGCCTTACTCTTGCTGTGGTTCACTGATTCATGAATGTTTTTTTGTTTATGAAAAATCTGTGGAACTTGGAAGTTTATCATCATGTAAATTTCATTAACTTTATTTTTCTTCAAACAGAGATGTCGTCACATCAATAAAAACTTCAGAGTTCTTAGGTCTTAAGCCTTAGCTCCCAGTTTGATCATCCTTTTTCCTTGCACACATTACAGTCCTTATTTGATTTTGGGGTTTCTGGATATTTCACTTGCATTTGCTTTCATTCTGTGCATAGACAAGGAGGTCTCTTCTTGCAAGGATTAATTACCCTGGGCTGTTTTATCATTCATGTTCATGTCTTCATTTTGAAAGATGCTGCTGCTGCCATCGTTCTGTACTATGAACATACCAATTAAAGAAAACCCTCAAACCCAGTTTCCCCCATTCTGTAGGGTTAATAGTCTGCTCCCTGTAACTCTGAAGAGTTGAAATCTAAGAACTAAAAGGAGATTTTTGGTACAAAATACAGTCACCTATGCAGCTTGAGAAATCCAAACTTTTTTGGTTTTTGTGACTCCCTCGTTTTCATACAGACAAATGTTTTGTGCTGTAAGACCTTCAACCCAGTAATCATATCTCAGTATAAGAATATTGAAATATTCTTCTGGAATTGCTGTGTTATAAATCCTATCATGTTTTGGAGGAATCTGTAGATTCCAAAGAAGACATCAGTAGTATTTAAACTGTTCAATAGTGTGACTTAAGAGAAAAAGCAGCTCTTCTCCAGCCAGCTGAAGGAAGGGCCCGAACTCTTAAAAAAAGCACATTAAAAGCAACTTACAGAGTTTATCAGCTTAAGTATTTCCCACTTTGTGGGGTTTTAAATTCAGATAGTCTGTCTGGTGTCTCTGGAAATGACAGGTGAGGTGCCTTATGCTTCCCATCAAAACTGCTCCACTTAAGGATAAGCAGACTTACAGTTGCAGGACTTTTTTCCAGTGTAAAAAACAATACACCTGCCAACAAATTAATTACATGTTATGTCAATTAGCCTCTTTTAAACAGCTAAGACAGCACAGGTAAGGTTGTCCTTTCTGTGTTCAGCTCCAAATCACTTCAGCCTTGCTGGAGCACACGGASTGGCACAGGGAGAAGTGGGCAGGAGCTGTACACCACTTATTCCTTCTAGAGATGGATGGAGCAAGAATGTGCTCAAGCCCCCAGAACAGGAGCAGCTTTCTGTGAAACAAAGCCCTTTCCTCTCTAGAACTGTATCTGGCTTCTTTTTTCCCCCCAAATTATATTAGGAGCCACAAGACTGAGAAGAAAGCCACCTCTTAAATTCAGCACATTTACAATGCTTTGTTGGATAAGAAAATACKTCTAAATTAAATGTCAGTTACATCTGTGTTTTTAAATATGCTCCTACATTCTGATAATTAATGTATGTACTTGAACACCCACACTGCATCCTATTGTTTTCTTTAATGATAAGATCTCTCTGGCTATGGAGGGTAATTTTGTTGTCTCCAGTTAACAMACACCATGCTCTTCATTTTTTATCAAGAAATAGAAGTCATCTAACTCACAAATGATACAGAAAGAAACCAGAAGCATACTGTGAGATTCTATACCTTTGCAGTACTTGTAAGGTGTTCCCAAGTACAGTATAAAATGCACATGGTATTGATCATTCTGAATGTGTACTATTCCCATTTTTCCTGAGAAGCTGCTATTTATTTCCACCCCAAAATGACAATCAAAAAGACAATAATCACTTCTTTTGGATCTGTGCATGTGTTTGCTCTTAGATGCTCAATGGGGCCTTGAAAGACAAATAGTTTGTCACCCCCATGTAGAAAGCATCTTGGAGGGAGATGCTTAATGAAGTAGAGCAGCTGCTGCTCATATCACTGATGGCCTGGTCCTGTGACTAGCAGAGTGATGATAATTAGAAAATGGGAATTGCAGAGGTCACAGTGGGGTTTTGCATCCCTCAGAGTAGAAAAGCCACGTCTGGGGCAAGGTGATGACATTGTTCCCATCTCTGGCTACAAGCAGCTTGATCTCTTGGTGAGGAGTTCACTCTTGAGAAATGACCTCTACTTTTTTTTTTTAAAGGAACATTTCACTGCCTTACTAAAAAGCAAATAGCAAAGAAACAAAACTTTAAGACTTCTCTTTCATTTAGCCATATGGGGTTAGAAAGAAAATGAAAGGGACATGTAAAAGCAGTAAATACCCAGTAACAATCTTAGGAATCAGAACATTGTTAAATTATGACCTGGTTTTACCCAAACCTTCTGTAAGCTGTTCAAGAATMTTCCATAACTCTGTGTGGCAAGTGACCCAAGGTGTGGGGAGTTCTCTTTACTGACTGGCACTGAGATCACAGTGAACTTCCCTAAGAACAAATCCAACATAATAAAACCTCTGCTGTTCTTTACCCTTGTCTCTCCTGTCAATTGCTTTGGGGCACATAACTGAGGTTTTAATAGTGTTCCTTGGAGTACATTTTTCACTTAYTGCATGCAGGTGTTGGGATGCTGTTGAAAAGCTAGAAGGGAAAAAGAGGAAAGGATTCTCCTCCCAGCCAGTCTTGTTAATTGTGGTATTTGAGTAACYCCTAAACTTCTGTTAAACAATAGGAATATTTTATATAAATCTACCTTTTAGGTCTTTTTTTTTTTGGAACTCTAACTACTGCTACTTTAAAAGAATGTTTCTATGTCAGCTTTTTGTAATTTCTTCATTTGATTTGGTTTTACACTGATACTTCACAGTAAGCACTGGGAAAGTGATCCTCCCGAAATACTTCCAAGTACAGAGATGTGTCTGAAGTTCTTTCAGAGTTGGGAATGAATTCCAAGCTCCTATGGGACTCTCAAAGCCWCTTTTCCAGAGCATCTTTATTAATCAAAGAGCCATAAAAATGGCCAGCTTGACACAGGAAGCCCAGCTGAATGCTACAGAGACCTGCACTTGACTGTTTGAACTTGCTCAGGTTTGGAAAATGAGACCAAATCCTAGGAGACAACTAAAAGAGGAAAAGGAAGCAGCCAGAAAGAATAAATACACATCATATGCCTATGACCTCAACAGGATTTTGCACTCCTCCCCTTTTACTTTTTGAAGTACCTATTGAAGCATGTAACTGTATATACTTAATGCTGAAGAACTGATCACCCTCTGCCCCAAAAGAGCTGCATAAATGAGAAAAATTCTGATGGGGGAGTGGGGAGAGGGGATGCAAAAGGTAGTTTTGAGTCCTTTTTTAAAATAAAATTTTTAAAAATTKTATTAACCTGGATACAACAGGTTTCTTTGATGGGCACACTGTYCCATTCCTTGCTGGTTTGCTGTGTACCATTTAGGCTCTTTCTGGGGAAGTTACAAAGCCATATGAGGGCAGGCAGCACTTTGTCTACAGGTGAACAAATCACCAGGCCACGAGCTGCTCTTGCTGCCCATTTCCATGTATTTTATCTTAAAAGGAAAATTTCACTGCCTTACTAAAAAGCAAATAACAAAGAAATGAGACCTGAAGATTTCTCTTTCATTTAGCTTTGTGGGGATATAAAGAAAATGAATACTTGCATTGATTTAACAGTGCAAGTATTATTTAACAAAATGAAAGTTCATCATTTAACAAGATGGAAAGTCACAAAAATGCACTTCAGAGTCAGACAACACCAGTTGTGCTGCCCTTATCCCCAGGGCTTAGAGGGACAGGGATAACCCATGCCACTGTCCTATGCACACTGTGCTAATCCTGAAGGGGTCCTGCTCCCAAATTGCTGCTTTGGCCCATCCAAGGCACACCTGACAGTTCCTGGGCATACAAAAATGTCCCTGAGGTCAGCACTCAGCACACACSAGCACTCCCAGCTGTGCTCTGGGTGCAGCAGCCATTCTGCCCCATCCCCAGGCACTCCTTGCCTGCAGCCAGCACTGCCTGGAGAGCCCAGGCCACGGGATTTAATGCTGTGCCCAGCAAACAGCTGCAGTTTTCAAGGGAAACCCCTTGATCCATACAGGGGCTTCTGGCTGGAAGTTCTCTGCAGGCTCTGCCCAGTTTGCCAGGTCAGCCCTCCCACCACTCCCTGGGGAGGGGGCTCAGATCGAGGGGCAAACCCTCAGAGAGGATCCAGAGCCAGCCCTCAGCAGTCCTGGAGCTGCTCTCCAGAGCTGCACGGTGCCTCTGGCACACCCCTGCACCTGCTGGGTCCAACAAGTGCAGCCTGATCTGCAGCAATGCAGCCCAGGGAAGGAGTTCAACCTGTACCCTCTGCAGCCAAGCCTCTGCAGTCTGCCATCCCTAACTCAGCAATGGCCAGTGGGACACAAAGCACAAGGCTCCTCCAGGAACTGACCTTCCCAAAGCCTGCCACTGCCCCAGAGCAGCCTTGCAAGGCACCACAGAAAAATGCATTCTGACACTGGATTTACACYTCATGCTTCCACCCTGGCTAGCAGTGACAGTGTAAACACCCCAACATTCAAAGCTACCCACAAGGAAATTCCTCTCCATTTACCCATCTCCTTTTTGCCCATAACTACAGGGTCTTAGGTTGGAAATGGGGGTGAGTATTCTATTGCCATCTGTTAAAGGAGGGGCAGTTATCCTCTGTTCATGGGGTAGTTTTTTCTTTATTTCTCCCACACCCAACCCTCCCTCCAGGAGATCTCTGCTGTCCATGGCCACTGAGTGTCCCTGCAGGGCTGATCCAATTCCAGCATCCCATGGCAGATGCTGCGCCCAGGGGAGGAGCCAAGCATTCCTACCTGGATCCAATCTGAGCCTGGCCCAGCCCAGCAGCCTTTGCCCCCTGCATTGCCAGAGGAGCAGCTTTCTGCTGCCCTGCATTGGCAGAGGGAGCCCAGGCCCATCTGCAGCAGCCCTGGAGCTGCAGAGGAAAACTCCCCCCTTGTGCAGGATCCCTGCTGCAGCAGAGCCACAGCTGGCACTGCAGGAGGCTGAGCCCCCATGGGATGGGGCTGGGACACCCCCTGACCTACAGCATGTCAGGGCATATATTCTGACTCTGTCAATGGGTTTTTTTGTTCCTATTCCCATATCTTTGCCTGAGAGCCCCTTAATTTCAAAATCATMATAATTCAGAGGGAGAGGGTTTACATTTTCCATTTCAGGGGAGGCTCCTGCCTTCCTTAGCAGACACCTGCATTTCAAACCAAGACATRTATTTACYCAACTGTGAGTACTGCTTATGGATTATACCACACAAATGGATTATAGATCCATCTGTTTGGAGTCAACACATGGATCTTCACTACCCTGAAGATAAAGACCTCTCTCCCAGTCCCYTTCTGACTGCAGCATGTATGCTGGCTGCTCCTTGGCACTGTAAACACGGGATGCCCTGACAAAGGCAGGAATGATGCATCTGACTCCMTCTTATCAGAAGACTAATTTATTACTTTATTATACTATATTATATTAAAAATAGACTATACTAAAGAATACAGAAAGGATACTTACAGAATGCTAAAAAGATAATAATGCAAAATTTGTGACTCTTTCCAGAGTCCAGACACAGCTTGGCCCTGATTGGCCAAAGAGTGAAAACAACTCMCAGCAGAATCCARYRGAACAATCACCTGTGGGTAAACAATCTCCAAACACATTCCACATGAGCAGAACACAGAAGAAGCAAATGAGATCAGAATTGTTTTCATTTCTCTCTGAGGCCTCTCTCTGCCTTTCAGCTTCCCAGAAGAAAAACTCTGGGTGAAGGGATTTTTTCAGAGAATTAGAGAATGTGAATGCCACACTTGGAACCCAGGTGATTGAGCAGCATTCCCTAACTGGGACACTGGGAAAATCACTTCTGACTGCCAGGGTTTATTGCTGCCTAGACTTTATTAAGACTGCAAAGAAAGATTCCCTTATTCTTGGGATACATTGAATTTGCTCCTTATTAGCCACCTTAGAGAGACTGGTGAGGAACGAGAGCAGCACTTCTTCTGTGTGAAGGGCTGGAACAAAGAACCATACAATGCACCTGATTATGGCACAGCAGGGTCCTCTGCTGCTCCTGGGCAACAGGAAACATGATCAGAATTCTCCTCCTCTCATGAGTGTTGCTACACCTGAGCACAAATCCACCTGGAGACTCAGAACCTGCCTGGCCACAGGGCTGTGCCTGGGGATGTGGATTTGCTGAGCCTGCAGGGTGTGGGGGTGTGTGAAGCACCCCTTGGCAGCACCACTGAGAAAGCCAAGAAATGATTTTCCAGCTCCCAGGGATGAGAGGGAAGGACCAGGACACACTGTGACCTCTCAGCAGTGCCACAGCTCAGTGCTCTCACCCAAGGCTACTGTTTTACTGTTTTTCTCACCATTCCRCCTGTACTCAGCTTTTGGCTTCTTCCTAAAAGATACCATGGAACACAGAACCTGCTTTGTTTCCTTAAAATTAATTTTCAGCACTAAAGGTGGTGTTTTGTTTTTTAGTTCTCCTTTTCTGGGCAAAGTTTCCACCACACACAGATCTCCTTCCTCTGCTGGAAAGAGCTGATCTCAGGTCTTGGACTCCTATTCTCCAACCTTTTCCTTCCATCTAGGTGTTTATTTACTACAACAAATATGCAGTAGGTACTTCCAGACATCAAAATATTTCCTTAGCCTTTAGACTGTTGTCTTGATATTCTCTCCTTTGCTTGGTTGAGTGTTTTTTAATTTTTTTGGGTTTTTTTCATAAATAAAGTGAGAACTTGGCACCAGAAGGGGATACATTCAGTTTCATCAATACTGCATCAAGAAAACATGTTTCTGTGTATGTGTATTCCTGTATATCCACCCTCATCCTCTAAGTATTGGCCTTTTATACCATCAAGCTCCAGAGGAATCCTTCCACCCAACCCACTGAGAATTCCTTATGAACTGCTTTGTCCGCAACAACCCCCAAACCTCCTTGTTGACCCAGAAATTCAGCCCCTATTTCCTGGAAGTCTTTGTGTTTCATACCCCTAAATGTGCACTTTCAAACTTGCCAAATTTACCAAAAGCTTTCTGTGGTTCCCCTGCAGGAAGAGACCTCAGGATTTCGTGTGTGATTCACTGCTGCTCAGCAGCTGCCACCACAATTGCTGCCAGTCCCCCAGTGAAGCACCAAATAGCACAGGGGAAAAGAATCTCAAACATCTTTTTGGCAGGGATTCCCACTCATTATTACTACTAAAACTTTGCTAACTGGGTTTTAATTCTTTTAGCACGTGCCCCAGCAATAGAGTAACATTATTTATTAGTAAAATATTATTATTTTTATATAATTTTATAATAATTAACATATTTTGTATATTATAGTAACAAATATCAAGGTACAAGCAGCAAGGATTTTGTGAGCTGCTTATATCTACACTCAGTGTTACTATTATCCCAAACCTATAATTCCTCATAGTTACACTGCTTTGACAAGAATGATGTCCCATAAAAAGCCCTCAAGAGTAATTTTATCTGTCAAGGCACCCCTGATCTCCCAGGACCTTCTCTCTGGTTTCAAATTAATGTTTGGACAAGGAGCTCTTTGCTGAGCTTCTCTGAACACGTGCTTTATCTTSCATAGTTTATCAAATGCCGACTGCATTGGGTCAGTGAGTCCTCCAGCCATCTCTGCAGACTTTCTGAATACCAGCTACTGAATTATCCCTTTAGAAAAATCTAAAAATACCAGCTACTCAACACCTACTGCATCAGATGGATGGAAAATATCCCAGTAGAGGTGATATTGTAAAGATTTTTACATATAGCACACGCATTCCTATTATGTATCCTGCTTTTTATTAAAACAATTTCAGCATCTTCACCTAATAAAGTTTAATGAGTCAGGCATTTTCCCAAAAGTTCTGCTGCTTGTCCTTAAACTGAACTGCATTTAAGATGTGTTCAGGATTGTGGGGTTTTTTTTCCCTCTTGGGGAAATAAGGCCTTATTTTATAATTATTACTTTATTCTTTTTTATAATAATATATTATTTTATTTATTTAGCATTATTATTTAATAACAATTATTATTATGATTATTAGCTGCTTGAAGACCCCAAGGCCACTCTGGACCAGAGGCCCCCRAACACCAAAAACCTTTTCCCTGAGAAACCAAACTCACCAGCACAGGATGATTGTTGTGGTGCTGTGGCTCCCAGGACGAGGTGAGAGATGAAAATCTCACTCCAAGTTCTCAGAAGGCTGATTTCTTATTTTATGATATAATATTAAAAATGCTATACTAGAACTACAGTAAAAAGAATAGAGAAGAAATACATCAGGAGGCCAGAAAAGAATGAATGATAAAAAGCCATGACAGACCAGAGAGTCCAGCACAGCTGGACTGAGATTGGTTATTAAGTAAAAACAATTCACATGGAACCAATCAAAGATGCACCTGCAACATTCTAAAGCAGGAAAACACAGGGAGAAGCAATCAGATAATTATTGTTTACATTTATTTTCTGAGGCTTCTCAGGAGAAAAAATCCTGGCGAAGGGATTTTTCAGGAAATATCGTGGTGACACCTGATGGCAGTTTGCAGGAGGCACTTGGCACTGCCAGACCAGCCCAAGTTTGCAGTGGTGCCAGCTTGGGTCTGGGAGGCATCCTGTGCMATGTGGAATTTCAGCAGCCAGCCGGCCACTCAGGCTTAGGTAGGTTCCAAGGGAAAAGCTGTGGAGGAAGGCATGTTGTGGGAGTTTTGTGTTGCCCTTGGGATGCCTTTTCCAGCTGCAGTGTGCCTGGAGCTCTGGGCTTTGTGGTTTCAAASCCCTAACCCTAGCTGGAACCCTAGGTGTAACCYTAACCCTGCCTTAGGCTAATGCAAAGCCAAAAAAGTCATAAGAAACCTTCAAGAATCCCCTATATAACCTTAGAAGTTGCAGAGAAGTCCTGAAAAAAACCTGCTCAGCCTCCAAGCCCCACCTGTTTCTCKCTAACCCTCAGATGTCTCCCCTCCTTTTTGCCATGGATCTTGTCCTCTGAGAGTTCTGTCCTTGTCCTGGTGTGAGGGTTGCTGTCCTGTCCCACCAGGAGAGTTCAGCTCTGGTCTCGCTGTCAGGGTTGCTGTGTTGTGCTGCTGTTGGGGAAAAGGCTGTGCTGTTGTTAGGGGGCTGCTTAGGCCAAGTTTAGGGCTGGGCAGTGGTGCACCTGTACCCTAACTTGCCCCCTAAGCTGCACCCTGTAGCCCTGATCTCCACTGSRCTGYCCAGCCCTTAAAGCCCTCTCCCTTCACCCCTCAAGCTCTGTCACCCTCAAGGCCCCTCTCAGCTGCCCCTCAGCTCCTGTGTGTCACCCTTAACCCCTCTCCTTTTCCCCCCCAGCTTCTCASTGTCACCCTCCAGCTGCCCCTGCCACCCTCAGCATCTCTGTGTGTCACCCACTGTCCCCTCTCCCTGTTCATCCCTCAGCTCCCAGCCACTGCCACCCTCAAGCCCCCACAGCGCCCCYCAGCCTCTGTCATGCCCTGAAAGGACCCTAAAAAAMCCCTACCAAATCCCTAAAAAAGCCCTACTTTTCAAAGCGTACTAAACRCCCCACAAAAACCTAAAATTAGCCTCAGAATACACTAAAATTACCCTACTTTTAAAAAGCCCCTAAAACACCACCAAAAATCCCCAAAGAACCTTTAAAAAAATCTCTAAATAGTCCTAAAAAAAGCTCTGAGAATACCCCTAAAATCTTTAAAATGCCCTGATAAGACCCTAAAAAAGCCTAAAATTTCCCTCAAAACCCCTAGAAATACCCTAGTCCTAAAAACGTTCTCAATACACCCTTAATATTCCTCAAAAAGCCCTAAAAACTTTTAAGTAGCCCTAAAAAAAGCCCCAAGAATACTCAAAACCCCCCAACAATTCCAATTAGTAGAAAGACAGCCCTTAAAACACCTTAAAAATTTCTTTTAAAAGCCCTGAAAAAGCCCTAAAGGTAGACTAAACATTCCCAGAGAATTCCTAAAAAACTCCTGCAA
>JACDOX010000536.1:184370-232313 GCA_014549065.1 Cardinalis cardinalis
AATGCAGAATTTCACTTGTCAGAACGATCCAGAAACCTTTGGGAGAAACAACTGCTCGGTTTGAAAGTTTAAAAAGGTTTATTAAACCTTAACAAAARTACAACAAAGGACTACATAACAAAAAAGCTGCAGTGCTGGGAAGCACCCTTCCTGCATACCACCCAGCCAGCTCACCTTCAAGAGGGATGCTCAGTCTTTTATACCCCTGGGGGTTGCATCAGCCAGCCCTGGCCCCTCCCAAAATCTGTCAGTCAGCTCTTCTTTGCCATTTTTTGGTGGAGACTGCTTTCTTGTAACTGGATTGGCGGTCAGGTGTTGCCGTGCTGCATCCCCTGTGCAACACTTTAGCTYCATGACCCTAAGTCTGTTGTAGTTACTTGACAAATTTGGCCAAACTCATTTAAAATGRAGTGTACTTAGAGCCTTGGACAGGGACCCAGATATTGTTACCAACTGGAATGGATCAAAAATGGCTTGAAAGGATGTTTTCCCATCTGTTTTCACTAAAATATGAAAACAGTTATGCATCATAAGAAGTAAATGGAGTGTACATGTAAATCTTTAGTATGTTAAGAGGAGTAACGTAATTGAGCCCTTTTGAATGACTGAAAGTGAAAGGGCTACTCTAGCTACTGTCTCTTGTATCTTYTGAAATTTCAGCCCTTGCAGTTGGGGAAACGGATCCTTGGGTTTCTAGGCGGCTCTGTTATTCAGAATTGTTTGTTGATAAATGAAGAAAATGCTACAGGTTGTTTTGACATTTATAATTTTTAGCTTTTGTTGGATGTTTGCCATTCTTGCCAGTCTTATTACCTACCTTCCCCTGGGAGCTCTGAGATGTTGAAAAAGAAAATAAATTATGTAATTTCTGTGTCAATTATTTTGTAGAGAATGTTAAATGTTTATAAAGTGAGCAACATGTTCTGTTTTCCAGGGCCAAGATGATGATTATTCTCATTATATTACATGATCAATGTTATCACAACACATCACATATAACAATGAGAATAATTTGTATATGGACTAAATATTTGCTAATCTAAGTTGCATTTGACCCAGGACTATTGTGGACAAGACCAATATCCCATAATAAAAATTTTGTAGCCACTGCCTTTTATGTGTAGCACAGGATTAATTGTACAGTTCAATGAAAAACATTGAAAACTAAGTGAGAAGATTATCTTAAGAAATAGATAATCAGGATAATGTACCTTGGAGCTAAATTTACAGTGTAAAACCAATAGTGTACATTGATATCACCTGAGAGTTATGCATGTACTAGGGAAAATTATATTGCAATATGCCTTGATTACCATCTGCTTGATTTTAATTAATTTCCTTAATTGGAGAATGATGCATTTTCTAATTACACATGAAAACACCACTAGCTATTGCAGTCTTTCTCTACTGCACCAACTCTCCTGGTAGACCCACTGCCTGTCTGATTTATAAAGCCTCATCTCAATGAACATGGGCTGTTTAGCAGACCCATGACAATTACTCAAATTAATTACATATGAAGCAACATTCCAAACTTGTAATTTAGATGCAATAAAATTCTAACTGTGAATAACTCAGCTCACATGGATATAAGGATGAAACCTACACCAGAAATGTAATTAGAAAACAGTCCAGTTGAAGCTAGAATCAAATTTAAAGTAAAATGTATCATCTGAGTAAATGCTTTGGAGATAATGGCTTTGAACACAGGAATAGAAATTAATCATTTTACTTTAGGCCAAAAAGGTAGTATAACATAAAAATAACTTATCAGGTAGATAATAAAGTATTTAAGCCACAAAATCAAAATATCAATCCCAGAGGATAAATTTATTTTAMTTGTAGCTCTATTGACAGTTAACTTAGTTACAGACAAAATAAAATTGGCTCAGTGATTTGAACGAGCATTTCTTCACATCAAATGTCCCTCTTTTCTGCAGACTAATGGGATAAACCCATCAAGGTACTTCTGTCTTGTGGCTTAATCTCCTTTTTTATATAGTCCATTGCAGTTCAGCAAGGTACCCTTCCACAGATTCCCATTTCACTGGCTGAAGCTCGAGTGTCCTGAACAAGATGGGGAAGCAGCTCTTATCTGAATTAKCATCTGCCTCATTTTTGCAAGATTAATTCTATGCCAGGTATTTGAGTTATTTTGAAATGGGATCACATTTGGCTGTATTACGTGTTCCTGCCTTCAAGAGCAAACTGTGAACTTGGGGCAGTGCCTGGAGTGGGAGGAGGAGCAGGGGTCCAGACAGAGAACTCCAGGGATTTCCTGTYCACCTTGGAGGAAAGCAGTTTGCAATGCTGCAGCCAAATAGCGATGCTGTGATCATCTGCTGCCTAGTTATTTATCTGGATGCCTCTGCTGATGTACAAAGATGTACTTTGAGATCTAATCTGCTAAGTGGCACATTTCTGAAAGTTTTAAATGCACAAAACCCCCTGAACTRCAAGTCCCTGTTCATACTTGGCAGAGTAGAATATCACTGATAAGATATTTAAAAAGTCAGTCTGGTGCAGAACTCAGCACAACCTTTTCAGTACATTTGACCAATACCTTACTGGATATGAGATAAAGTTTCCCTGCATGGTTTTGATTCTCCATTCTTTAATACCACTATTGGATTAACAAATTTTGCAGTGACTAAGATTAACTCGGATGAGAAAGAGGAAAATAGTTTAAATTGGAACATATGCAAGGCCTGAAAGAAGTACCAGACAAGAAAATTCAGGAAAATAATCGGCCAGAGGGTAACTGTGAAAAGGGTTTCATTTCCAAGGAGAGGCTGAAAAGGAATTTGGGAGAAACTGCAGCACAGGTGAACACCTCGCCTGCCATACACATAGAGGGGAGGGCCTGATTACTTTTTTATTCTGCAGTTGTGTCCCTGACTGAGATGGGACTTTTTGGAAGAGCTGACAYGTACAGGATTGCAATATTTCCACAGCAAACTGCATACCAAGKGTTTTTTCTATAGTTGTTATTAAAAGAAACCAACAGAAAAACATCTCCAGTGCATTCTTAGGATCACAGTTTCTTGTTGCTTGGCTAGAATGTGTTTGGAGGCTTTCCTGTGCAGGTTTGAATTTCTCTGCAGGCGTTCTATTGTCCACATATATGAGGTCTATACACTTGTTCTAAACTGAGTTTAATTAAAGAAAAGTGATCTTTATTTTGATTCTTGATGTGCTTTTTATGCTGCTGTCATACCCTAAACCATTTCATTTATGTGTTGTGTGTGTTTGCCAGTGGCACTAATGACTCAGTGTTGTTCCTTTAAGGGAACTTGAATGGAGCTCTTTGAATGTGTCAAAATKTTTTTAATTATTCAGGATTAGGAAAGCTACAAGAATATGGGAAATTGATCCTTGGAAACAAAATACCTGATTCAAGAAGGAGAACTGATTTGCATCAGAAATTATCATCCAGACTGGGGTTTTGTGATGTTCTCTGATAATCCAGTTATGCAATTTGACATCAAGAACCTCTTGTTGTCGTGCTTAAATGCAAAGGCTGAGCCTGGACCTCCATCTCTGAGGACTGTTGTCACCTGAGGTAAAAACCCAAGGTCTACCAGGGAACAGGCAGTGCAAAATGATAGTGTTGGCCTGTGTTACTTCTCTATCCAAGTAGGTGGGCTCCCCTTGCTGAAGGTAGATCTGCGCAATCATTTTTTCTCTAACTGCTGCATGAAAACTCTGTAGCCTGTGGATTGCATGTCCAGAAGCACTGGGAACAACACACAGAGCATGGGAGAGGGTGATGTAAATTATATGAACTATGTGACTGTGTAGAAATAGGTACTCATATGGTATTGAGTTTGCTGAGAAGACCTAACATGTAGACTGTTGGAATGCAAGCCTCTCTGAGYTCCTMAGAGATRGAGATGAATGCAGGGGTTGAATTAAAGTCTGTAGAGAAATTAAGATATATKAAGCCACATAGATATGAAGTGGAAGTTACAGTTTTAAGCAAGTAGAAATACATTTTAAGTGCCTAAGAAACTGTGTTAGCTAGTAAAGGCCCTAAGGCCTAGTTTAAAGTTCAGTAACTTAGTTCCAGACATAATAAAAACATAGCAGAACTTTGCTTACATCTCTAGACTAGAACTATATGGATAAACAGGTAGAACTATTCATGTAAATAGATAAACTTACATAYGTAAATTTTAAGTAAGAAAACAGATGGTATACTTGTGTAAATAGATAATATAGACGTAGTTTTTTAGGTAAGAACTGACACTACTTTTGTACTACTTTTGCACATTAAAATTAAGTTTAGACTGGTTTAGAAAGAATGTTTTAGAATTGTGTTTTTAGCTGATTGGTTGTTTTATGTATAAAAATTCCCCTGTAGTGGGAAGAGGACAACAGCCAGAAGAAGAAGAAGAAGAAGAAGAAGGAGAAGACAAAGAAGGAGAAGGAGGAGAAGGAGAAGACAAAGAAGGAGAAGACGAAGAAGACGAAGATGAAGATGAAAATGAAGAAGAAGAAGACAAAGAAGAAGATGAAGAAGGAGAAGAAGGAGAAGAAGGAGAAGGAGAAGAAGGAGAAGACAAAGGAGAAGGAGAAGAAGAAGAACAAGAACAAGAAGACGAAGATGAAGAGGAAGACGAAGAAGGAGAAGGAGGAGAAGAAGAAGAAAGAAAAGGCTGTGGCTCCAGCTGCTGCTGCTTGGAACATCAGACTCTCTGCCAGGGAACAACTGTTTCAGCTGCAGCTTTTGCTTGGGACTCTATGCCAGGAAGTTTTTAGCACGGACTTTAATACTTTAGTACAGACTTTAATACCTTGAACTCTTTGCCTTCGAKACTGATGTATTCATGCAATAAACAACTTTATAGCAACTAACAACTGCTCGTGTCTCTTTGAAGACCCAAGGCCCAACTAATGCTCAACAGTAGACATAATGATGAAATGAGATTTTTCACATAGTTTTTAAAATGAGAAAAATGACAGAAATCCCGTTTTTCCTGTGCCTTCATCTTTCAGGGTAATACTCATACTCACTAAAGTAGTATTTTGTTTGATTGGAAAACAAACCTCCTGTAAAACTGGGCTTACTCTGTTCTGCCAATTTAATCACCAAACCCAATGAAGCTGTCAGATGTTAGCTTGAGTATTGTATTACAGCTGCATTGTAAGGCATGTCCAGGTTGTCCCTTTGTGGCTGTTCAGAAAGGATGTACTTGAAAACTTTTGGCAATAATCACTTCTTTTTATGTGAACTTTAAATTTTTTGTTAGTGATTAGAAACTCATTACATAAAACAGAGTTCTCTGGCAGCTGCTACCTGCCCTCCTTATTCTCTTCTATCTCATAAATGTTCTATTTTAACAACGTTATTCACATAAATAATGGTGATTTTTTTTTTCAAAATGGAAGATGTAAGTCACTGTAAGAAGTATTTATAATGGTCAAATAATAGTAAAAAYGTATATGCAATTCTTCTGTATCTGGAGTACAGAAAACAACTCAGGAGAATTTTATTCTCCTGATTTTAATTATTTACCTCATATACCACCAAGAAAGAATGATGAAGATATTCAATCTTTCCTCATAAACACCATGAATATTGTGGTTTAAATATGATACATACAGATTTCAGGAGGCATTTTCTGGGCCTCTTAGATGATTTAAATATTTCAGTCACAGGAAGTATTAAATTTTGACTCCTRCTGCTAGTAGGAGTGCCAAGCCTGGATATTCACATCAGGAAGGGAAGTTGCTCTGACTAGGCCAGGAAATGTCAGTGGATATTTCATAAAGTCTGCAACCAGCTTTGTGGTCTCAGGCATTCTTACACTTGTTTTATCAAAGTGTTGTAAAGCCTTACTTCATGTAACTTTCAAATCCTAACCATATATATTTTGGTATCTATACCAAAATAGAGATAAAATGGGCAGTTACACTCCTTTGTGTAAAAAAAAAAAGTGTATAGGATTACACTTTTTATAGCACAAGCAGTATTGTCAGCAAAGTGAGATAAGAAAAGTTAAATAAGTAGAATTTGTTTCAAGTGGCCTAAGTTATTGTGCTAGATGTAAGTTKATATTATATCTACTTCCAGTCTACTAATTTTTAAATTTAGAAATACAGTTAATGAACATGCTGTATCTGACAAACTTATTCAGTCCTTGTGATGCCATGAATAAATATTTAGATTGAGACAGGACAGCTTTCTGTAGCTGAAGAAGCAGGCAGACAACAGAATCGAGCAATGGTGATGTGTATCATGCAGGAAATTAATTTCTTCTCAGGAAAGCTCCATGGAGATACTGGGCATACCAGTACAAGGCAGTATTATGGAATTTATTTGACATCTGTACCTGAGATTAAATCTCTGTAAGAGTATTTGAGGAGTGCCTTTTCCTATAGGATATTTTTGACAGCATTTGGTGGAACTCACAGATGTTGTGCCCTTAGGTGACAGTTGCCCTGATAGAATTTTGACAGAATCCTGCAACTCTTTTGTTAACAACTGGTAGGTGCAGTACAGCAGGAGGGCAGTACTGCCCTGTTTGATGGTCCTGAAGCAACAGTCTCCTCTAACAATGATTTGTGAACTGTGGTGAGTGAATTTCTTGTCAGATAAGTTTGTACAATTACCAAACCTCTGCTAACTTTGACAGCAAAATGATGAATAAATGTCTCTGCAGTCTTTTTCTGACGTGCATGTAAAGCCTGCCAGCAGTAAGGATGCAGTAATGCAGACTTGCCAGTGCATCTTCAGAGGACTGTTCCTGTGGAATTTAAGCTGAAGGGAATGATTAGAGAGTGGCTGTATTTTAAATGGCATAATTCTAAATTATCTTCCATCAGCTTTACAGAAGTGGTTTTGCAACAATCAGAATATTGTCTATTGAGAGTACCTTGGCTTTTGTTTCTAAGGTCATTGTCTTTCAAAGATTTTCTGCTGAACTTTTAAACTTTCTGACTCATTTCACTCTAAAGGAACAAAAGACAAATTGCAGGGTAGGCTGTAGAAGGGCTAAATTTCTAGAGATTAAAAAGTAATGATGAATTGTGTGCAAAATGGCACTGGTCCTCCTGCACCCTTCCCTTGGCAATTTCGCTCCTTTGTCTGGAGGTTCAGTTGCCTAAAACTATTCCAATATCAAAAAAGAGGAAAGCTTTCCAGCCTGGAGGTATATGATATTTCATGTCAACAGCAGAAGAAAATGGACTGACATGATTAGCTACATTTTGTATCCAACAAGAGCTTGCCAGGAAGATAAAGAATGTTATTGATGGTCAATTAATCTTTTCTTTTTGAAAGCCTAGGATGGGAAAAGGCCCCTTAGGGTTGATTTGCAGGCTCAAATAGACACTAAATCTTCTTTTAGAWGCCAGTATTTAGATGTCACTAGCATTCACAAAAACCTTTACTCAGCTCTTGACTGACCACAGGGGCAGCTGTCCCTCAGCAGTGACGATTTTGCTGGTGAAGCACCTATGAATATTTTTCTGTGTATTTGTGTAATTACTTGATGACAGTCTCGGCCCATACCTGAGATGTGCCAGGATTCACCTTGTACCCATGATCTGGGRCTCTTTGTAACAGTGGTAAAACGCCTCTGTACAGTGGTGCCTCTGGGAAACAGATGAGAACCGTCCTGCCTTGGAGCAGCATGTGGAGCGGGGTTTTGGGTGTGGGTCTTCCATTTCTCCTGATAATATCCAGTGTCTGATGCAGAGCATGTTCTGGAAATAATCACAGACCTCAGTTCTTCCCCTTGTTCCTGATTCTGTATAAAGGAAAACACTTCTTAGACTCCACTTCTGAAGTAACCATCAGACTGCAGAGTCACTCTCAAATTGCCACTGGCCCAAATCCTTCTTAGAATGGGCAGATAAAAGGCACAACTTTTAACAGAACAGACTGGAGTCACATCAGTGCTTTTGGCAAAGGTACATTGGAAATGGTAACTTTGTTTTAGAAACTTCATTTATTCCACATATTTCTGAATGAGAATTTTAAGAAACAATCATGTCTATAAATTGAAAAGTATTGTAATGTGCACAAAAGGATTTATATGTAGGGCTTAAATAATTCAACTCCAGTTCCTTTCAGTCTATCCAACTGCTCTCAGAGGCTTCCCCAAGAGCGTTTTTATCTTTTAGGAGCAATTCTGAAACAAATAGTTTAATTTAGTAATTGCTTCTAATGGCAATCCTATTTGAGAAATGAGAGAAATGGGCAGAGATTGCAGTACTGCACAGGAGAAGGTAAGATTCTACAGTCTGAAGGTTAATGTTGTTGGGAAAACATTTTAGTACTCCCTGATGCCAATTTAGGCAAAATATTAGGCTTTACTTGTCTACTACTAAGATTCCACAATTTATTTTTAAAAAATGCATTTCTCTTTTGAGAAGTACAGATGGCAGTGTTGAATAAATTTCTGGAGCTGTACCTTCACAGAAAATGTGGAGATTTAGTTTTTGTGCTGATGATCTAAAGCTTAGTGAGTGTCTCTCTAATTATTCTCCCAGATCAGTGACCACTTCACTGTAATATCTTAAATAATTAAGTGGGTAAAGCTTCTGCTAATACTGGAGCACAGCAAAGATTTTGTATCCTGTATAAATTGAGCATGAGTGAGGTGCTTGCAAGGTAGTTAATCAAAGTAAAGGGCAGCATTTTGAATCCAGCTTTTAGTTAATCCAAAAATTTCCAAAAATTTCTAAAAATTTCAGTTCTGTCAAATGCATTGAAATTATGCAGATTACATTAGCCGTGAATTCACTGAATTAATATTTTGAAGTTTTTCTTCCTATAATTAAAAGCTCTTTTAAGCTGAAYTATTTCATAATTCGATATTGTTTGCATTCAAAGGCATCCAAGGCATTTACTGGCTTCCCAGCTARGTGACATCAGAGGCTGGCACTGTGGGCCTGGGTGCTGTCAGTGTGAGTGGGCTCTGCTCAAAGCTCTTCCCCACTGGCCCTGTGAGAAACAATCCATCCAAGGGATGGTCACAGCAGCCACCAAAAACTCTGGGAATTCCTGCATGAGCCCTAGGGAAGGCTCTGCTCTGAGCTCAAGAGCTGTTCCCAGGGCTGCAGAGGACTCAAATGTGGGGTTTGCAAATTTGGAGCTGTAACTGAGGGAGCCTGGTTTCTTCTGGGGTTGTGCATTGGAGTTGAGTGCCTGTCATGTTAAAGAAGTCCCAACTGAAGACTGAGTAAAGATACACATAAAGTGCTTTATTTATTGTAGTTTCTCTGGGGTCTAGCATGGAATATTTTTAAGTCTTCTGTCTTATGGTTAAGTGTCAGGGAACCTGGCCAATGCATCTATCAGGTAAAGACTGAGAATTTTTTGTACCTGCAGTAGGAAAGACTCAGCTTCCCAAGAAAGAAACAGCATTTTTGGGTGAAGAGGAAAGCTCAGAGTGTGAGAGGGACCAGGACTGTGCCCACTCTGTGCAGCTGAGTGGCTCCTGCTTTGTGTGAACAGACAGAGGTATAACAAGTCTAGAGGAGAGACAAGCTTTGACACAAACCTCCAGCCAGGAAGGGGGAGCCTCGCCTCCAGGGTGGGGATTGTCATCTCCAGGTATGGTCTCTGCCTTGCAGTCATTCTGGGGCAGYTCCTCCTTGTGTATTTTGTGTCTCTCTGTGTCACACACACAGACACGGGGACAAGAGGCTGTGAGAATGGGCAATAGGGAATGCCACATATATAGCACCATTACCTCTCTTCTCATTTCTATGGACTTTGTTCAGTATGACTGAGACATCTACACCACATTGTCACAGACATCTTTTATGAAAAATCCTTTCCCTAGGATTTTTCCTCCTGAGAAGCTGAGAGGCCTCAGGAACAAAATGTAACCAATGGTTATCTGCTGCTGTGGAATGCAACAGGTGCATCTGGGATTGGCCCATGTTGGATGTTTGTAATTAATGGCCAGTCACAGCCAGCTGGCTCAGACAGAAAGCCCTGAGCCACAAACCTTTGTTATCATTCTTTGTTATTCTATTCTTAGCCAGCCTTCTGATGAAACCTTTTCTTCTATTCTTTTAGTATGGTTTGAATATAATATATATAATAAAATAACAAATCAAGCCTTCTGAAACATGGAGTCAGATCCTTGTCTCCTCCCTCATCCTCAGACCCCTGTGAACACYGTCACACTTCAATTAATTTTTTCAACTCCAGCTACTCTCCCTTCTTCATGAAGCAAAAAAAGTTCAGGCCTTTCTCTAACAAATAAACTAAATAATGTATTTTTCTCTAATTTCATCTTCAAAATCGACTGAACCTGTTGTGCTGAGGGATTGCCAAAATACTAATTTTTAAATGGGGCCAGAATTAATCTGACAAGATATTGCAGGAAAGTACTGGTTGGCTTTTAACAAAAAACCCCACCATTTACATGTGGGAAATGAGTCTAGGCATTCAAACATCAAAAACTATGTAAGTTTAAGGAAAACAGCAGCATATTTCAGAAATGGCAAATCTTGAACTGCTGTGGATCTAGGATTTCACCCTGTGATATCCATAGTCACACTGGAAGTATGTTAATGCTGGCAGAAATGTAATACTATCACTTCTGTTCTTCATTTTGTTTCATTTATCTCCTCCTACTTTTCAGCCTACTCTTATCTGAAGTGTCTGCTGAGTTGTGCTAGGGCGTCTCATCCACAGATGAAGCCAAGGGAAAGCACAGAATCCCATCTCCTTGTCAGAGTGGGGTGAGTACACTGTACTCACTGCACCTCCAAGGAAAAGAGCAGGGAAGTAAGCAAAGGCAGCAGAATTATGGAAGGTGCCTGGCATTTAGTTCTGCTATTTTATGAAATGTGAGCAGAGAGGACAAAGAAAAGGTGAATATTTTTTGTTTACATGATGCCCTGCTGGTAAGACATAAACCTTTAGATTACTTATCTATGTCCTGTGGAGCACCTAATGGCTGGGGAGAYGTACTGAAGATCAAACTGCTGTGATTTTTACATGCAATATTTTCCTAGGCAATGTTCTTGTTTTCCTTTATAATTGCATTTGTTGGATAGYGCAGTCATGCGTAGGCTGGCTCACCTGCAAATGCAATCACTGTCACTATCACAGTTACACAGAAACTGAAGGGCTTTATTCATATCTACATCAAAGYTTCTTTAGTCTTCTTTGGTGTTTTAATGTTGCAATAAATATTCTTCAAATCTCTTTACAATGTCAGAGTGGAATGAAAAACCTTACTGCATATGAGAATCTGGCTGATAGTTGTACCCTCAGTTGCTYACACCTGGGGACAAGTCACAGAATGGTTTCAGTTGGAAATTACCTAAAGATCATCTCCTTCCAACCCCCTGCCAGGGGGGACACCTTCTCGTGTTCCAGGTGGCTCAGAGCCTCATCCAACCTGGGCTTGGACACCTCCAGGCCTGGGGCAGCCACAGCTGCTCTGGGCAACCTGTGCCAGGGCCTCTCCACCCTCACAGGGAAGAGTTTTTCCAAAATATCTAATCCAAATCTTTTGTCAGTTTGAAGCCACTCCTCCTCGTACTGTCACTCCAGGCTCYGGTAGGAATTTTCTCTTCATCTTTCCTGTAGGCTCCATTCAGGTCCTGGAAGGTTACCCCAAAGCCTTCCCTTTTCTAGGCTGAACAACCCCAGTTTCCTTAGTCTTTCCTTGTAGCCAAGGTGCTCCATCCCAGTGATCACCTTGGTGGCCCTCAAGTCACATGATGCAGAGCAAGAAAATACAATCTATTTAGGAATGTGGGGTTTTTTTCTTTTCCTGCYGATATGCTGATGAGTTTTGCATTCATTTTTATATCTAAATACCAGCTTTTTCTCTAAACTCCAAAAGTAAATTTTTGGTGATTTTTTTTCCCCTCCTAAGTCATTGTAAGAGAAAGAAATCTGTAGAATACCTTGGGAGAAAGCAGTCAGCTCTGAGTTTCTCTGTGTAAGGGCAGCTTGGCTGAAGGGAAGGCATGCAGGACGTGCTTGCATGAGAAGCTGGTAAATGGGCAGATGAGGCTGGGAGCTGTGCCCTTAAAAGCATCCTAGGAGAGATGTACATGTTCAAGGAAGTGCTCTGGGAGCTCTGAGACTGTGCTGCTTCATTTATCCTTGGAAATTAAAATGGAGAAGAAGATGCTGTGAGCAGCTCAATACGATTATCATTTGTGACATGCTGCAGGACTTAAAATTGCTTGTGGCCGTGGCCTTAACTGCTAATGAGTAAATTAATCCCTTGGTTATGCCTGTGCTGCTCCACTGACTCCATGGATCTGTTATGGCAGATGGGAGTGAAACTGGAATAAAGCACTTAGAATGCACAGCTGTAACTGAAATGCTGATCACAACAGTAAGCATTTTTGGAGAAGACACTGCAAGAAACAGGTACCTGTGTTTTGTTTGTATTACTCATTCACAGTCTACTTCTCTTTCTCCTGTGAATAAACTGTAAAATGRTCAAACACAGGCTAGATCATAAAAAAAAGTGTGAACTAAACATAATGAGTGCTGCTCCTTTCTCAGAAGATTCAAATGAGAGGGCTGCTCTGCTATATACACATAGTTTTGGACACACACAGGAATTCTGTGTGGATGGACCACACTGATTTCCAAATTGGCTCAGAAGCTGGCATTATGGGATTTGAAATATTTGAAGCTGGGGCTACGACAGTTTCCATTGATGTGGCTTCATGAGTTAAAGCTCTGCAGTGTCCTGTTTATTCATAATTACTCTCAAGAAGCTCTTGTTAAAATTCTTGCTGGTTTTGACAATAAGATAGAAGCCTCGTAGTGAATGGCATCTTTTAAATAAAACATTTCTGCTTGCATCACTTAATACCAACTTTTTCTGACATGTGCTAGTTTTCCATCTTTTGTATATCTTCTGTGTTTTTTGTTTTGCTTAAGAGTCATTCTCCTCACTTGAGGTCACAGACATTTGCAAACCCTCTGCCTGAAACAGCTCCAATGAATTCTCTAAGCATCAGCAYTGCTTAGCTGTATGACTGATGAGCTCTGATCAGTTCCTTCAGAGGAATAATACTCAGCCACTGGCACTGCTGAGTTAGGGCAGACATGTAAGAAAAACYTCTTTTAGTTATGGTCTCAAAAGAATTCACAAAATTAGCCATATGCAATGGTGAGCAGACACATTGACATGGCTTGAGATACTGGTAATATTCCAYACAGGTTACATAGCTGAATTTACCCCAGTTTAGAAATAGCTGGAGTTCTTTGGAGGCTGCTCCTTCGTCTCTGCAGCATGGATAAGAGGGTTTCCAGTGCTAAACAGACAAAAAATTGGATCATTCATTAGTTTTAGCCACTGTGGTAACAATAAGATTGTTGTAACAAGTTAATAAGAAATAAGGTGGTTAATGAAACTGTCATATTTAATTGGATATGAATTAATATGGCAGATAAAAAGCTATTCCCAGCCCAGGGGGCAGCCATTCCAGAACTGGACTGARGCATAGCAGTACACAGGAGCTGCTGTTGTCTTTCCTTCTCTGCTGGTAGAAGAGGGACTTGGACTCCAACACCTCCAGTCTGGCCCTTTTTACAAGAATTAACAAAACAAACTTGGCCCAAATGATGTGGCAAATGGAAAGGACTTTGTGTAYGTCACATTTTATGCAGTTAGTGCTGTGGTTGGTAGGAGAGTTACTGGCCAGGTTGATGCACTGTGAAACCTCTCCTGGATGACTGTTCAGTCCCTTTGGCCTGCTGTATCTCCTTATCACACCAATTCCCTATTGGAACAAGGTTTAAAGTGATGAATCAAGGCTGATTACAGTTAAATATGTCCTGATTAAGTCCAATGGTTTGATGGGCAGGGCAATTTYTTGATGGATGTATTATTTATAAAGTAAAACTCTCCTGTTGGTGATACCCTGGCTGTTTCCACTTGGGCTGGGTGCCAAGGGGACACAAAACTCATCGCAACCACGGTTACATCTTCTGTGCTACTCTTTGGATAATGCTGTAGGAGCTTGTTCTGGTCTCCCGTGCCCTGGGGGTACCAAAGGCAGCCAGGCTGATCTCTGAGGGTACAGAGGGCAGCCAGGCTGATCCTGGGGGGACAGAAGGACAGAAGGACAGCCAGGCTGATCGCCTGCAGCAGAGGAGACGCTGGAACAACAGCGGAAGATGAAGGAGTTGACTCTCAGCAGAGGTTGATCCAAGGTTTATTTCAGGAGCTCCAGGGAGCCCCTACACCTCAGGAGGCTCCTGCTGAGAGCCCCGGGAGATGTGCCAAGGTTACATTTAAAGGSAGGTGGAAACCCAAAGCAGATAACATTTTACTGACCAATGAGTGACCCTGAGGGATGGGCACTGGGGGATGGACATTTAGGACAGCGCATGGGGCAAGGCTTGAGGGGCTGACCCCTGGCCTCTGGCTGATCACTCGACATCCTGGACCGAAGCTTCTAGATGGAGGGGATGGGATGCTGAGTGATTGCTGTGAGGACAAGGAAGAGCCAGTGCCTGGAGGAGCTGCCTACAAGGAACATCAAGGAGGTACAAAACTCCAGCAATATGGAACCCCTGCAATGTAATGACAATAGAATTCTTCACTATATATGACAACACAGGGATACAGAACCCAAACTATTACAAAGTATAAAACCACACTACAACAGGAGCTGGACCCATTGCTGAGAAAGAGTGTGTGGAAAAATGAGTTATTCTGGAACTGCATTGCTGAACCTCGTGTGTACAAAGCAGCAATTTCCTGGCCCTTTGTGCTTCACCAACTTTGCAGCTCTAGCCCAGTGAGCTCAGCATAGGAAAGTTTTCACCAGGTGTCTCTGTGACAGGTAGATTGTTTTCAAAATGCCAGAAACTTTAGTTCAATATGGAGAGATGCAAGAGGAAGGGGCAACAATGCTGTTTTACTGCTGATTGTGAAATAAAATTGACAAAGATGAAGCACTAAATGGATGTTGCCTTGAAAGTGCTCTGATATTTTCTTTAAAAAGTTCCTGTTGTGTAGAAGTTTATTACTTCTTAATTGGATTTCATTTTATAGTGAGAACAGCCTGAATGCATGTTAATTGTGTGACATCAAATGAGCCATGGATTTCTATAAATGTGTTAAAATAAAAATATACTGAAGAAATAATATGCTGTATGTCTCTCTCCCTCTGTAATAATGCCTAAAATTTACTAATATTTTATCATTGTTTCAGCACAATTTTCCAAAATTACTATAGATAACACCAGTTATGAAAAGGCAGCTTTTTCTAGTACCTTTTCCCAAGTACCTGGRGTGGTAGTTAATTTGAATTTTACCATGTGAGAGAGAACTAGGAACTACTACAACTGCTTATACAGTTTCCTGATTAAATATTTAATTCATCTGATAATTAGTGCCTGGTTTAATTAGATTACTTCTGGTATCTGGACTAAAATGTTAAGTGATCTCACCTGGAAACAAGAGCAGACATGCAGCTGAGATGAGCATCACCTCACAAAGAGAGACAGGGACAGATGAGCTTCTCATGAAGAGGGATTGTGAAGAGCTACCAGGACTGTCTGCAAAATATTACCAAAAATCTTGGCATGTGCCTTGTCACCTCACCAGGGCGAAATATTTAATTTCCCTTCTCTAGGCTGTTTATTGTAACTGGAAGAAGGGAAAAGCCAGATCAGGTCTTTGGCTCMCAGCTGATAACTTGAGGACGGTTAAGGCAAGGATGGAACTGGAATCAGGAACATTGTCAGTAATAAYTTCAGGGTATTTTTAAACCTTTACCTCTCCAGTTGCTCTAGGTCCACCAAGGGTGATATCAACACACAACAAAGAGCCAGCTGAGCTCTCTTTAACCAAGATGATTTCAGGAAAGGGAATGGTGCAACTTTTTTATTGTGTCATTACATGACTTTTATAATGTATTGCACAATGTAAGTAACTTCAAAGAGACTGTTGGTAGAAAACTCATGTTATGCTACAGCTCTTTCATAGAAGTATTAATATGCACATGACTAAATTGCTTATTTATTTATTTTAATAATACCAGTCCTCATCACAAAAGCAATGTTTTACAACTTCTTTCTATATACATATAGTCATATGCCTTCCAAGTGTCCTTTTGTCTTTTCAAGGTATTTTCTTGTTTCACCTATCTTTCTAATTTTCTTTAACTGGCAGGTGTTTTTCTGAACACTGGTGTTATCCATATTCTAGGAGCTTACGAACTGTTCCAAAACTAATGTGGATTAGTGTCACAGACATCTTTTATGRAAAATCCTTTCCTTAGGACTTTTCCTCCTGAGAAGCTGAGAGGCCTCAGGAACAAAATGTAACCAATGGTTATCTGCTGCTGTGGAATGCAACAGGTGCATCTGGGATTGGTCTCATGTGGTTGTTTCTAATTAATGAACAATCACAGTCAGTTGGCTCGGACAGAGAGTCCAAGACACAAGCCTTTGTTCTCATTTTATTTTTTATTCTACTCTTAGCCTGTCTTCTGATGAAATCCTTTCTTCTATTCTTTTAGTATAGTTTTAATGTAATCTATATCATAAAATAATAAATCAAGCCTTCTGAAACATGGAGTCAGATCCTCGTCTCTTCCCTCAACCTGAGACCTCTGTGAACACCATCACAGATTANAGGACAGGAAACAACCACACCAACAGTCTGGCAGTGCTGGGCTTCAGGTGAGCTCTGGTGCCACAGACATCTTTTATGGAAAATCCTTTCCTTTGGATTTCTCCTCCAGAGAAGCTGAGAGGCCTCAGGAACAAAATGTAASCAATGGTTATCTGCTGCTGTGGAATGCAACAGGTGCATCTGGGATTGGTCTCATGTGGTTGTTTCTAATTAATGGCCAATCACAGTCAGTTGGCTCGGACAGAGAGTCCAAGACACAAGCCTTTGTTCTCATTTTATTTTTTATTCTACTCTTAGCCAGTCTTCTGATGAAATCCTTTCTTCTATTCTTTTAGTATAGTTTTAATGTAATCTGTATCATAAAATAATAAATCAAGCCTTCTGAAACATGGAGTCAGATCCTCGTCTCTTCCCTCAACCTGAGACCTCTGTGAACACCATCACAGATTAGAATAAATGTAAGAAACTAATGAAGAACATCCCTTTAGACAAAAATCAGTAGTCACTATTTGGATTATGTAYCAAATGCTCATTTTAGTTTGTTYTTTCTTTTTTTTTTAAATACAGAAAAATAGAAAATATGTGCTACCTATAGAGATTTTTGTATATCATATTTTCAGTGCTAATTTCATTATTTTCATGACATTCATCCTTCACTTCAATGTTAATGACGTGGCTGGCAAGAGGGTCTCTAATGACTCAGAGTGTTTTTCACTGCCTGTTGAGAGCAGTCCTCTATCGCAGTCCATTTCGCTGCATCCCCAGTCCGGCCCAGCCGRGCGAGCGTGGCATAAAATAGAGGAACGGGTACGATGAATCTGCCCCAAAATACAGCTCTTTAACGGCAAAATAACAAATGCAGAAACTGTGCAGTCTGAGGGGCAATATCCAAAGACAGGAGAGTGGTGAACACAGCCAGGTATTCGCTATTCTGAGGGCGAGGGTCCAATCACAAACGCAAACGTTATTGGGAGCACAACAACAGGTTCCGAACTAGCTGAGAGCAAGAGCCAGAAACACAACCTAATATAGAATAGTTCCATTGACATCTTGACTGTGACTGTGTTCACAGGGGTGCCAGGATGAGGGAGGAGACGAGGATCTGACTCCATGTTTCAGAAGGCTTGATTTATTATTTTATGATATATATTACATTAAAACTATACTAAAAGAATAGAAGAAAGGATTTCATCAGAAGGCTGGCTAAGAATAGAATAGGAAAAAATGAATAACAAAGGCTCTGTCTCAGACTCTCTGTCTGAGCCAGCTGACTGTGACTGGCCATTAATTGGAAACAACCACATGGGACCAATCCCAGATGCACCTGTTGCATTCCACAGCAGCAGATAACCATTGGTTACATTTTGTTCCTGAGGCCTCTCAGCTTCTCAGGAGGAAAAATCCTAAGGAAAGGATTTTCCATAAAAGATGTCTGTGACACTTGCCTGCCATAACCACACTCTTCTCACCATGACCTGACTAGATATTTCCATTTCAATACCCTGCTTCCCATGGCCTCAGGTTGATGCCTCCTGTATAAGATACTAAGGCTAAACAACTATTTCTCCCAGCTGGCTTCGTTCCCACATGGGACAGGCACTGTTTGGTTGATTGCCTGGCTATTTGCATAATTATTCATTCAAAAAATAGTGCATGTGTGGATTTCAACAGCAGAGTTGTAGGTAACATTAATCTTCTTTGAATAATGTATTATTTATTTAAGTATTGAATTTTAACTACTTAAATGAAAGTATTAAGAGTGTTACAAGTGTTTACAGTAATTTCACTAAACAGGTCTACTCTTCAGATAAATTCTGCTTTCCCTTGCTGTGATGAGACCTTTGGATTTAACCAGAATTAACATTTTGCCTGACCAAGCCTTTTTCTCTTCTTATCCTGAATTTCCTGTTTCAATTCAGTGTTCTCAGGATAGCACAGGTAAGGAAAAGGATTTCTCTTAGCCTCTAGCAAAGCTTGATTTAGTCTACAACCAGTTAATTGTCCTCATCTTTTACAGCATACTAGAAATCAGCTTCTGAGAGAGTATTGGTAGGAATATCAGTGTTTAAAAGAGATCAACAAATTCCTTCAGATTATTTTCAGCACTTTTTTTAGCAGTAATAAAAGAATACAAAGCAAATCCCTGTATAATGGTTAAGCTGTAAACCCTTTTACCATGTGATGGCCCTTCATGAATGTTAATCATTCTTGTCTTTAATAGAATTAGTCACAGTTGTGGTTTGTCAGAAGTAGTAGGATGGACCACTTTGGCAGAATCCATAACTCTACCTTTTTTTTAAAGGAAAATGTAGAGCAAACGTTTCAATATGACCAAAAATCCCAAACAGATAAACTTCAGGATGGAAAAGTAGTGAACTGGTCAGATGCTGGGGGCCAAAGAGCAGAACTAGAGCTGTCATTTAAATTGAAGATGGTAAGCTGAATGGAGCACTGCTGCTTGAGACATTTAGAGACATCACTGGGGTCTGTGGCAACATGGCCAGAGGAACATCTGAGGGATTCTGTGGAACAAGTGAGAGCACTGAGCAGCACAACTACTGCGCTCCGTTCTCCACGCAGTCATTGCATTCAGTGTTTCAGTTCCTTTGGCATTTGTGCTGATGCTGACAGGAGGGGTGGGATATTCCTGCAAGGGAGAGATGACTGACGAGGGCTGTGGGAGGGAGCATGTGTTTTGTCAGGGTATTAACACAGCTCGAGGTCTCTTAGCACAAGCATTTGTGGTGATGAGACAAAGAGCAATTACCAGTGACTGGGTAAGAATTTGGCAACGTTTTCAAAGTGGTAAACAGAAGTGACTGGAGTAATATATGGGTTGGGGCATCATCCCAAAAATCTATCAACACYAATTACAGATTTTGTGCACCAGGTGATTGTTCAGCAAACATTTGCAGCTCTTAWGTTTTTTTGTTTGTTTGCTTCCATGAGATGCAGTCCTTGGCGTGGGACTGTAGCTCTTCCCTGCCAGTCTCCCACACTGACTCCCTGGCTTCCTTTTGCACATGGATTTATCATGGAAAAACAAGATATTTAATAATTATCTGGGCTGGAGAAAACCAGTTATGCCTCATGGGCTATCTTTCAAGGGTGAAAATTATACTGTTAATAATTGATATACATGTTATTGTTTCTAATAAGGATAATAAGGAATATAGTTAATTGGGAATTGTACATGAGACACTTGAGATCTGTTCTCAGCTCTTTCTGTGTCAGTATTGGTTATTGTTTGTGGTTACAGCTCCTGCTTTTAAAGACAAAGGATATTTCTTTGTGAGGGTAGCAAATACACCTGTGACTGAAGGCAGATCCCTCATTAATAAGGTGCATATAAATATATCTAGAATAGATGTGAAACTGTAGATAATATAGGCTAGAGTTGTGCTGAGGGACAGCTTTATTTRTAAAATCAAAATACTCGAGCTCATAAATACACTAACAGGCATACATTCCTAATGATTGACAGGGGGAGGGGAAGCAAAAAATCCAAAACCCCAAACCTYAAAACCACAACTGAAATACTGCCYCCCCACCTCCAATCCCAGAAAGACAAAAGAAAAAAAGCAAACCCTTACAAAAAGCCAAGAAACCAACAAAAAACCCCAACCAAACACTAGGATATTGAATATGGCAGTTCTTACATTAAATCTTTAAAGCAACATTTTTCCAGCAGACTGCACAACCTCATTTTCAGCTTGTTGCTCCCATCCTCTCCCATGCAGGACAACTCTGTGTGCGCAGGTGAGCTCGAGCACAGCAGCAGCTGCACTGAAATGAGTGAGGCTCTGCATCTGCCTCTCTGCAGCTGAGCTGAAATGGGGACACACTTAATAAAACTTGTGATTGCTTCTTTTTCTCCTGGTTTCCTGGAATCTTTAAACACTTTTTCATGGCATTCACTCCCTTGCGAAAACAGGGAGTATGGTGGCAATATTGCAACTACTTCAGATTTATATTCTTACATGCATTTKTAACACAGGGATAATGTGAGAGGAGCTTACAAAGGGGGAAAGAGTTGTACTATACGTAGGATCTTTCTTTTTGAGGGGATTTATTTTCAAAAACATTTATATTTAATGATTGCGTTACTGTACTGTGTGTATTGATTTCTGAAGGGGAGTTTAATGTTCTTGTACTTTGGTAGGTTTTCCCTTAAATTATAGATGGGATGATGCTGGTGGGAATGCTACTGCTTGAAGGAGATAAAGCACTGCTCTGGCACGTTTCACTTCAAGTCTCACACAGAACCAGCCCAGTGGTCTGGTGACAGTCCTCCTGTGGYGCAAGGCCAGCCTTTCCCTCCAACAACTGCCACAGACACTTGTCCCAAGGCTGTCCTCCCCCTCCAGGGCCTTTCTGCACCACTGGAACAGCCTCTGTGAGAACATGGTCCAAGTGACCTCCTGGGATGGGATTTGCACAGTCTCACTGACTCCTGATCAAGCCTGGTCCTGATCCCTGCAGTCTGCAGGCTTTGCCAGGGGATCTGCCACTGCAGAGAAACACTGCAGCTTCAAGTGCTGGGGCATGGCTTACTGCTGAATCTGTCACCAGCGCTGGCATGAGCCCTGCTGAAGCTGAAACAGAACCGTAACTTGTAACATGCTGTCAGAAATCCGTAATTTCTTTTCATTTGTAAAATAGGTAGTTTTTTTAGGGTAAAAGCATATTAGCTGGATAGCCCCTGGACACTTCTCCAGGGAGTGTGTTTAGTTGAATCCCTGGGGCTTTGAGACTTTCTCAAGAAGGTGTCAAGAATTTCAATTTATGTTAAAGAGTTTAAGAATTCTTTCCTGGAAACTGAAATAAGAGCCAGGGTAGCAGCCCAAGCAGTTGCCTTCTCAGGGTAGCCAAGGATGTTAAAGCATTCGACCTTAACTTCACATTGCAAGCTGCTGGTGTTATCTCACCACTTTCTGCTGGCTCTCTGTACTTATCCTGCCTTCTGGGAGTAGTGCAGTGGGGATATGAAGGGGTTTTTTTTTTTTTGCGTTAATTTTGATATTATCAAACAAGTTTCAGTCTAAAAAGGTAATGTTGACTAGTTGTTTAAAACCCAAACATAATACTGAGTATTCCAATTAATAATGCTGCAGTTTTGTGTGGATTGGGAAGATTTGCACTTTTAGACCTTTGGTAGCTCGTGAAGTGTCAGTAAGAGCAACTGAGTGAAAAAAGATTTGCCCAGTTAGCCTGGGTTCTTGTGATTCCTCTGGCACTTGTTTAAGCCACTGGGTTTGTAACATGTGCAAAAAGCAGCCGCCCTGTAAGTGCAGAAATTCTCTGCTAATAAGCAGAACAAAACATTTTTGTTATTTTCTTGTGATTGAAGGAAACACAGTGTGTTTCCATAGGTAAGTATGTTTTGGACAAGTCTACCTCTTTTTGTTAATAATCCCGCCTATGTCCTGATTCTGACTGAAATTCACCCTCTAGGCTCAAGTTGTTTAACAGACTCATCTGGCTTTTACCTCTGGGTGACCAGAATAATTGGAYATTACCAACTACAGACAACAACTGGGGATTGACAGGATCTGTAGAAGAGTTCCTGCTCCCCATTAACCCTAAATGTGCTGCTGAGGGTAGGAGAAAAGCAGYGGTAGAGAGTTCCACAGCCAGGGTGTGGCCATAAACGACTTCAAAATGATCAGCTCTAATGTTTTCTTTTCTTTATTTAATAGTGAATAGAGGAGTTTAGCAGGCTGAGATGGGAGTTTAATGTCTTTCAAGGAGTGGCAAAGAGGTTGAAATCTGCTTGGTTTTAAAGAAAGAAGCGAGAAGGCGAGAGGAGGAAGCGCAGCATCCAGAGGAACACRGGAGTCTTTTAGGGCCTGTTTAAACAGAAACTCAGAAGTTTTCTTTTGATACACCTCGGTGGTTTTGTTATACCTGCACTGTAATTCACAGTCATCCCACACACAGCCCAGTGTTGCTGYGCTAATTGAAGATTTAGTCATCCAGGAAGATTAGCCCAGTGTACTCCTTGAAAATTACATATCATGTCATTAAACTAAAGTAAATGCTGGACAGTTTGTTGCAGAAAGTTAATAATTTAAACTTTCCTCCAGATCCTTGGAGAGAYATGAGAAAAATTATACTCTAACTTTTTTTCAGAGTGTAGTCTGCATTTTATTTTTCTGGTGCTAGCGGGTTTGCATTCAATCCTCATGGTGTTGTCTTTTTGATTCTGTTACTCCATGGCCATCACAAAATATACAGCACTAAGAAACAAAGTGCTACATCTACCAAGAACTCTATATTATATTAGTCAAACTTTGCTATTAACATTTCATGAGCAGAGATTAATAAAACATTACAGAATTAAATATTTAATATTATCAATTGCTTCTGATTAGCAAGCTCATGAACACTGTGGAAAAATATGATAAGTTGAACACTCTTCAGTATTATATGTGATGCTGGAAGGGCAAACCTATTACTTTAGTAAGTCATAGCTGATTTGGTGCAAATCACACCTTAATTTAGCAAGTTTATTCTTTTAACCAAACTAATAATAAATAATTGTTACATCACTACTTGTCAGTTATTAGTTTATACTTTAACTGGCATGCAGAAAGTTTAATTTTTTTTCAATAGGTTTCTTCCTGCATAATTTATTTGGCTAACTTTGACTAAATAATTCTCAAATTGACCTGGAGGCGATTTGTTGGCAGGAAGACAGAAATTTTTGCATGTGAAAAGATTTTGTTCATGTGTTCTGTCTTCAGAAGAGCTGTTTCATAAGATGCCTGTCTTTAGAGAGTATTTATGAGGCAATTAAATAGTATTTATTTATGCCCTTATGCACCAAAATAAAGCAGTTTCTAAAAGACTTGCTCAGGCTGAGGAATAATTTGCAAGAGTGGATTGAGCAAAGACAATCTGACACCATTAATGTCACTTCTAAACACTACCTCTTTCCCCAGTGATGGAGATTTTTCTCCTCTCAGTAGGCTTTTTCTCTTTTCTCCATTTTAAAAGGCTTTATTCTGGTACTGGGAGAAGACTAGTAATAGAGAGTTATACTAATTAAAGCACATGCTCCTCTAGATACCTTCCCCTTCCATTTTTAGCTCTGAAATAATAAATCTCCCCATTCAGGGTTCTCTCTTCTCTGCATGCTTTCAGTTTTCACTGCTTAAAAAGTGGATATTTTCATGAGTCATGTACTAAAACTTATATTTTATGAATGGAAAGGGTTTTGGTCTTTTCTGCAGTGGTTACTGTGAAGAAAAAAAAAATCAACATCCTCTCATAGCTTTGCTCACTTGGGAATTCAGCCACTTTCCTGGGATTTTATATGGTCCCCTGTGGTATTTGATGATAATTCTTTAAATAGCAATGTGTTCTGTCACCCTCTTCTGCTCTTTGAAGCTACTCTGTCCTGAAAAGCTCTTCTGTTTGTTTGTTGTGGAAATTCTCAGCTTTTCTGAGAAAGGGACTGGTAAAAAATGTCTTTATAGAAATGATTCATCTGTGCACAATCCTGCAACAACGCAGGCACAGCAGCAGGGGGAGGGTTTAGGTAGAGGAGCACCATGAAATGGAAGGGAACTCAGCCTGTGCTTCCCCTGCCACACTGTTCCTGTAATGGTGCAGCACTGATCCAATCTGTGCCAAGTGCTCTCAAAAGCTGGCCTGGGAAATGTTTGAAATAAGGCTAACAAGCAAAAGATGAAATGTAATGTCTGTCTTTTCTTTCTTCTTTTTTTTTTTTTTTAATATAAATTACTTTAAACCTTGATAGGGGAAGAGCCATTTAGGATGAACAGCACAGCTTAATCAAGACCTGTCAAGAAATTTAGTTTTCTTTGCAACATCTTTTAGCCAACTGATACAATRTTAAACTTCTATCAGAATTATATCATGATACAAAGGAAAAATTCAGTACAGCTGTTAATTGCCCTTGTTTACTTAAAACTCTGAAAAGTGCAGTTGGTGGTGTAAGAAGGAAAATACCTGAGGGTAATTGCTTCAAAAGCAATCATTGTCATCTTATATATAATGAGCCAAAATTCAGACTTCAATCCTAAATGCATCATATTAAGTTAGATAATTTAATATTTTTATTTTTAAATATTGTACCCATTCCAATTTATGACCCTTTTCCTACCTCTTCCAAATTCTTTCTGATACTGTCTTTGACAAGTATCTGCCATCATTCCAATAAAACGTGCAGTAACTTCCTTTATGTAATTGAGAGCCCTTTAAAACTTATTCTTAACTGCTGAGGGACTGCCTCTGTGACTTYAAGATATATTGAGATTTGTAGTTTTATTACTTTTCTACTTGAATATTGTCGTTTTCTCCTACTTGAAGTGCCCAAGRAATTGGTGAAAATATTTCAATTAATACCAAATGCCACTACTGGAATTATTGCTTGCTTCAAAAGTTGAAGAATGTTCATGCTATTCTGAAACTTTCTATAATGTCTTCTGGTTCAAGCCTTTTTGCATTTTWAGACTTTTCACTTGCCTTACAAAAGACCAYTGWGGGACTTTAAATTTGTGTATTTGCATGATTTGCCCATCCATAGGTTTTCAGCCTCACCCATGTTTTATTGTCAACTTTGCTCTGTGCCTTCCCTGATGTGCAGCTCTGACTTGACRTGATCAGTTCAGGGTTAGATCTGTCTTTAGCTTGTCCTTCCAGCTTTAGGAGTACCTTGACTGCAAAGCTGGCTGTCTGGTCATCTCCATTGTAGCAGGGCCAAGACAGTGTAACTTCAATACATTTCATGTTTGGAACTATTTTTCATTCGTTGTGTATCAGACTGACTGCCTGGAATGAGTTCATCATTTTCATTGCCATTGCATTTGTGTCCTGACCTGTTCCTCTGAAGGGCTGTGTTTGCTCTAAAATGTGCCATTCATTCCATGCTGTGGGAAGTCATGAACATTTGTTAAATRCTTAGCCCCAGCAGGTAGGGGGATACATTATAAGAAAATGAAGGTGGTATAGAAWGTAATCTTACCCTGTAAAGAGTTGCAGCTGGGTTAATTATTAAGGATTAGGAGCAGGCCTGATGTTAACAGGCCACAGCTGTAGCAATCAGAAGAGTGTTATAAAAGAGTGGATTGGGGGGGAACTGGAGTCAGTTGGCTGCTGTGAGGACAAGGAAGAGTCAGTGCCYRGAGGAGCTGCCTACAAGGAACATCAAAGAGGTACAAAACTCTGGTGATCTGGAACCCTTGCACYATAATGATGACACCAGCATGGCTAATCTTGAAAATCTGTCATAATTCCTCTACCAATACCAAACCAATGTGATCTCCTTTTGCACACTGGGCTTTGGGAGGGCTTTGAAACCTTGATTGCACACAGGCTCTTTCTCTTTGACCTGCTCATGTGGGGCTGGCTCTTCTCAGCCAGAGCCTGCTGAACGGCCAGGAAGAGGCTAAAATTATGGAAGTTTTTCCTCATATTGTTTTGCCGTGGCATGGGAATATTTTCTTGACTACACAAATGGAAAAGGAGAGGTAAATTCTTGAGACTGCAAAAGCTGCATGAAGGATTGTCCTTCCATGATGCTTCAGTACTCAAGATAATTAGCACTGASTGTTGCTCATCTTGAAAGTGATGCTCGTTAGCATTAATTGAAAGGCAGAAAAAATAAAATTTATTTCATACCTCCGGAARAATATAACATCAAAAGTTCAACACATTTTAATTTTCCAGATTTCTGAAAAGTCAATTTTTTTTTCCAAATAAAAAATCCAGCAATTGTCGCAGACATCTTTTCTGAAAAATCCTTTCCTTAGGATTTTTCCTTCTGACAAGCTGAGAGGCCTCAGGAACAAAATGTAAACATTGATTGTCTGCTGTGGAATGCAACAGGTGCATCTGGGATTGGTCTCATGTGGTTGTTTCTAATTAATGGCCAATCACAGTCAGCTGGCTGGGACAGAGAGCCCGAGCCACAAACCTTTGTTATTCATTCTTTCSTWTTSTATTCTTAGCCAGCCTTCTGATGAAATCCTTTCTTCTATTCTTTTAGTATAGTTTTAATGTAATATATATAATAAAATAATAAATCAAGCCTTCTGAAACATGGAGTCAAATCGTCTCTTCCAATCTGAGACCCCTGTGAACACCATCACAAGCAATCTCTTAGACATTCCCATGGTCTCAAAAATGGAAAGTAGGAATTTATAGGTCAATAGAGACACAGTAAAATCCCCAGAAGTCAGATATCAGGAATTTAGATGAGTCTCCTGGCCTATGTGTGAGGCAGAAATTCTCCAAAAGGAAAGGGTTAAAAGGTCTGCTGCACTTCCTCCTTAAGAACTCCCTTGTTTGTTCCTCCAGGTCATGGAACTCTGAAATAATTGTGTGTTCAAGGCAGCCAGAGCAGCCCTGGGTTTTGACCTCCAGAACATCCAAGCTACCTTTAACTACAGCTGTCACTATTAACTCCATTCAAAGAGGAAACTTCACACAGCATTCTCGAAAATGTTAATATGAAATTAAATAGGGAAACATAGAACAAAACTTGGAAAAGAAAACAATGTCCTTTGAGCTATTTCTACCACCTTCACCCTCTCTGTTATTCAAAGCAGTTAAATGTGACCTTCATCACAAGTACTTATGTAATTATCTTAGGCTTTGTTTAATAAAACAGTGATATTATACCACTTAATGCATATTCATATTAGGTACTACCAAATTATGTCTTCTCATTTGTTTCACATTCAYGGAATGGGAATGTTATGGGTATAAATTCTTTCAATATGAAAAATTCTACAAAACCTATAGATATATTCATACCTCACCATGTGCCATACCTGAACTGTTGGAAATACTTCAGTGAGAGCCCTCTATTAACTGCTTCTTCTAGGAAAAGAGAATCACAACCGCACCTTGATAGTGATAGGATTAAAAAAATCTTCGCTATTTCTATTGCTAATTTATCTTAAAATAATTTAAGATGGAAGGCACATCTTAAGGTGTTAACGCCTCTCAGACCAAGGTCAATTTTGTATTTTACCAAGTGATAATCACAGGCAAGTGATTGTAATGAATTGCATGTCAGCAGGGCTTATGCAGATTAGATAAGGTGGTTCTCTTTGTGGAATGTTTGGTGTTGATGATCATGGCATTGGCTTATCTGGTGGAGTAAAGATCACAAAGCTCCAATATAGGCTTTTGTAGTGGTCATGATGTGCTAGAGCTCTGTAAAATATCAAGGTCTGAAACAATTAAACAGAGAATGAGTATTCAACATTTCTAATAATTCTAGAGCTAAGGATCACTTGGTAAACATATTAAGCAGGTGTAAATCAAACAAAGATTTTTCTTCTCCTTTTTTGGATGTTAAGGTCTGGAGTGATATGTGGAATCTAAGCTACAAATCATCTTCAAAAGGTTAGACATCTTTTTTCATAGTAACAAATCAATAAAATCTCTACCTCATATTTTTAAGCATTTCTATTTTGAAAGGAGAAAAGTCTAATTTAGCTAAGAAATAGCAGTAGTTTGCCCAGTTTTCTGTACTTTTTCTGTAATCATGAGGTTCTGGCCACTACACTTTAGCTCATATTCTCCATTTAGTGTTTGGTGTACATTTAAAATAAGAATTAGTTCTGCTAATTAGAAAACTACTTTTGTCTTAGTGTTTCTTCTCTTAAGAGTGAGCTTAAAGACTGTTGAATCTGCCAAGATGGTAAAAATGTCAGTTAAACATTTGAAAGAAAACAAAACCATTCTGAATGATTACATTAGGAAATGAAAGGGCTGGAGGCCAAATGACAGCAATGGGACAGGTAATGTGTTACTTCAGGATGTCAGAGAATTAAAACCTTGCTATTTCTGCTACCCAATTCTTAATGTGATTTTTGCTGACGCTATAGTCCAAATTTCAAGGAAAAATATTTTTGATATTTAAAAGTAAACATAAACTAATTAAAAAAAAATCAGAATGCCTATTTGTAATCTGTATTTGAAGACTGTACCTTCAGCTGGCATTGTGCCCAAACGTGGAGAGCTCTTTGCGAAATTAGCTGTTCCTTGCAACAGGCTGTTGGGAGCTAGCTTTTTTCCTTTTCTTTCCATTTTACTTGTTCTGAGGAATGGTTACTCACTTTTCATAGTTTAGAAAGGTTTATTAAACCTTATCAAAAATACAGCAGAAGACTGAATATAGAAAAAAGGTTACGCGCCGGGAGCAAAGGACTTTCCCCACTATGTGCTCYCTCTCCCCCACAGAAGAGGTTTTCTCTTTTTAATCCTTTAATCCCTCCCAAAGTTCTGTCCATCAACCCCTTCTTCACTGTCCAGTGGTGGAGATCTCCTCCTCAAATCCCAACTGGAGGTCAGGTGTTCCACAGTGACAAGCCATCCCTCCCAGATGTCCCTCGATAACCACGCCAGGGGGTAAAACATAACTATAAATCTAAAAAACTTTTCTTAGCCTATATACGTGATGTTTGTCTGTTAATTGTGAGAGTCAATCACTGCATTACTCATCTATGACATTGTGGAATATTTTCCTATCGAGCTGCTAAGACGTGTTGAGGGCTGGGTGCTCGAGCAGCGCCTCAGGGAAGGAGGGTGTATGTATGGTGGCACTCCTCTGGTTTTTGGGAGTTTCTCTTGGAGGAGCAGAGGTACCACATGGAGAGAGGCAGCTAAAGGATGGGTGCTGGGGCAGCTGGGGCTGTCACTTGCTCTCAGCTTTYGGAGGAGGATGGCTGAGCTGCTGCTTGGGGAAAGGAATTTTGCTGCCACTGCTGTAACCCAGCCAGGAGCTGCCCTCCTTTCTTCTGCCCCGGCCTGCCAGCACATCCCWCAGCTCCAGCTATTGCCGGGACATCCCACAGCTCCAGCTATTGCCACRGAGTTTCTGATACATCTTGTTCACTGCCGCGGGATTTCTGCTCATCTCTGTCATTCCAGCAGGCTGCTTCTGTTATAAACGACAAGCCTGACTAGGCCAATATTCAAGCAGCAATCAATTTATTAATTATTCTGGTAAAGTAAGTGCAATACAGCGCTGGGTACAGTAAGGGAAGTTTTCCCTCCAACTGCACACCCATAGTTGRGGCTTACAGGTATTTATAGGGGTACCCATCAGCTTTCTCAGCAGTTTCTATTCCCATTTTTTACTCATCAGCAGTTTCTATTCCAAATTTTTATGTCACAATTCTGTACACTATTGTGATTTAGTTTTTCTCAGGATATATCCCAGAAAAGGAATATCCCCAGATGGTGCGGGTCCAGCTTCTGAAAGAAGAAAGAAGTCTCCCAGCTGRTGAGGTCCAGATTCCAGATGTGGGTCCACCTTTTGATTGCAAGGACTATAAATCTCATAACAGTGATGTCCAGTTTCCCTTGGTTGAAACTATTAACCCTTGAGTTGATGTTCATCTTCCTTTCTCAAGCTGCTTTTCTCTGTTTTGTTAAGGCRTGAGATAAGCRTGTTTCCTTTTTAWATATTCTAAAGCTATAGTTTCAAAGATCCTTACTACGAGCAATATTCTAAAATTATACTTCAAAAGGTTATTATTGCAAAACTCTTTAAGGCTTGGCTACAAGGAGAAWGTTYCTGTCAAAAAGCAACATCCTTAAAGGTTTAATTCAAATGCTCCTAAATCAACTCAGACTTTTAAAGGTTAATTGTGAACCTGGGACTGGGCTCTGGGTTCTGTTTGTTACTGATGGGTTGTTGTTGTTTTATTTGCCTTGTTATACATACTAGTAAAGAACTGTTATTCCTATTCTCATATGTTTTTGCCTGAGAATCCCTTAATTTCAATATTATAATAATTCAGTTTTGCCACATATTGCTGGTTGGTACTAAGCAAACTAACCAGCCCCTGGATTGAGTGACAGGAGCTTCCCCCAGTCACATCTCTCCTAAGGCTGCAGGCATTTCACTGGTCCAGAACCTGAAGGGGCACAAAGATCAGACCAATGAAAATATCTGGATTYGGTTTTTCAARTGCCCTTTCTAAGGAAGGGTTTCAGAATAAACTCGCTGTGCTGCTACATGAACATCAGGGTCAGTGGTCTCTCTGTCTCCAACGCACTCTGCCTCCAAAGCCAACCTCACAATTCGGATGGAAGGGGTTTATATTCTCCATTCCAAGGGAGGCTCCTGCCTTCCCTAGCAGACCCCTGTCTTTTAAACAGAGACATAGTCTTATCTTGCTTTGATCTTCACTAGCTCCTCAGACTCAGGAGTGTGATCAGAGCTGTTTGTGGAGGATGACCTAAGCTATCACCCAGATGCCTTTTGTTGGAAATGCAGTTCAGAGCTTGTCTAGGGGAAGGCAGAACCTTGTCCCAGCAAGAGATGGATCAGATGGCTGACGATCACAAAAGATAGCCCCATCATTACCCAACAGAGTTTGGCTCCACAGGTTCTGACTGTCAAAAGCAATATATGTTTTCCCTTGAATTATGTGTTTTTAATGGCTTCATCTCGTGTTTTCACACTGTCTAATCATATCACATTCCAGAACATGGTGTAAGGCAATTCACTTTTTTCTAACTAAAYTAACAATGGAGAAGAGGTATGGAAAATGTTCAACAGAGTTACTTATTCACCTTCACCTTCTTAGCTTTCTTTCAAACTTCTGCAGGATTACTTTTGGCTATCCTTGTAACTGAACAGCTTGCTCCCTTGAACCATTTCCTTGGGGAGTTTTCAGTCTTTTGCCTTGCCATTTATCATTATTACTTTTTCCACTCACWCAGTTTCTTTCTGCAATTTCTTTTTCTGTTCCAGTTGTTTTGGGGTATTTCTTTTCATTTTCAACGCATTCTTATTAAGATTTACACTAGGTACATTCAATTATCTTGACCAGATATGGCAATATTTTATGATATACTCACTTTTTTTCCTTGAGGATTATTCACTTTAATCCCGATAGTTCCRATCTCAAGTGAATAATGTTTTGATCTGTTATTCATCATGATGTTATTTTATCTTTCACTGTCTATATCATTCAGTTTTGATTATTTTCTTTGTATATATTAATTTTGTTTTCTATTTACCTTCTGTCTACACCTCTCTCGTATGCTYGATCATCTCTTTAAAATGCACAAAGTAAAATTACTGACCTGTAGTTTTTAAAAAAAATGTATCCCAGATGGTAACCAATTATGAACTCCAAAGCTGGCAGCTTTTAACAGGACCAAAATGCCTTCTGCCCTTTATCTGCACTTAGAGGTGTCAAACTGCAGTTTGAGYGGCTCAGTCCTTCGGACACCCTGGCTTACAGTGGCAGCTCTGCTGGGAGCAGAGCAGGGCTGAACACCAAGTGCAACACAGCAGCTGTGCCTCTACAGCTCAGGCCTGGACTTGCAGCTCACTCCAGGGGGAATTCAGAGACCTGAGCCTTCACTCCCAGCACAGATGTCACAGAATCCCACAGTTTTTTGGTTTAAGATGCAGAGATTCCTCCTCACATTTTCATGTGTCTTTATAGARCATAACAAGCTTGGACAAACAGCAGGCCAGCCTCTCTGCTCTATATAATGCTTGTTTTATCAAATAAACTTCAGGGAAACACTTYAGTATAAACATATGCAGATGCCATTGAAGCCATTAATTTCTGTTCAAAGTTACCCAAGAAACAGGTCTGCAGAATAGAAGCAAAGCTGGTATTAACTTGTCACTTTTTATTCCAGGTACRTCAAAAATAAAAGAATCATCCCATTTACCTAATTGTAAGTTCAATGATAATCATAGTCTGAAGACTCCAACAGATTTYTCAAGGAAAAAAGATGATGGTAAATGCTGCTTGGTGTCTGAGTTATTTCTTTRGGTGGACAGGATTGATTTTCTGAGCGTGGTAGCAAAAGCTTTGCTTTCCAATTCTCAAGAGAAAACACAGCAGAAAATGAAAGCAGAAGGAAAAATTTATTACAACAAAATGAAGATATGTTCATGTGATGGATGCTGGCCTGATTTTTCATCTGCTGCTATTTAGGTAAAGTAATAYTCCCTTCTGGTCCTCCTTGTAAGAAGGACTCAAAGTACTGACATTTTTATGTAGAAAGGCAACCTTTTTCTTCACAAAGCTCAAGATACTTTAAAAAAAATCTGGTTAGGACAAAGGAAGAATTATAACAATTCCTTTCTAGGGATAAAKAAACACTAATAAATGAGAATTAAGACAAAACCCTGATCTGACATCTGCTAATTAGTCAAGTTCCAGTACCACAAATTGCAACTCTGGGGCAGTAACTTAGCTTGTTCAACTCCACATTTTCTCAATATCATGTGTGAATAGCAAATCAAGCACTCCCTTAGCACAGGAAGAAATGTCTCCTTGGCAATATCCAGGCTTGCCCTCTGCACAAAAAGAGCTTTCAAATTTACCACCTTTAAAGCCAAAACAATTCTTGTTCCACTGAATACGAAGAACATCTTTGGTGTTCTCCCAGTCTGTGGAGTTTGCAGGAGCTCATTTGCAATAAAAAAGGAATTTATTTTCACAAGGTATAACAAGTTTTCCCTCCAAGGCAAAAGCATGGTAAAAAATAAAAGTAATGCTACAAAAGGAAAGAGGGAGGATTTCAATAAAACTAAATTRGCTGCAAGAAACTGGAGTAAATTTTGAGTAATAAACATCTCCAGTGCTAAGGAGTCACAGATATCRCAGAGTAGGGAGGGAAGAATCCAGCCTAAAATGCAGAAGGAAGATTATCTTCTACTGACTAGGACTAACTATGCTAGAGACAAAACTATTAAAACATACTCTGCTATTTGTATCCTCTCAAAAGATCTGAATACCCAGTTTTATATCAGGTGGATTTAGTCCCACCCCTCCATGGGCCCAGTCATCCAGACAGTTTCTCACCCAGTAAAGAACAYGCCTGTCTAAGCCATAAGCTTCCAGGTTCTCCAGGGGAATGCTGTGGTAATAACTGTCATTCATCATCATGGATCAGGAAAAGCAAGATGTTTTCCTTGCCCATTGCACTCTGCAGCATCCAGGAAGTTTGTGCTGTTAAGCCCCCTCTGCTTGAATTCCACTCATTCATCATTAGTCGATGGAATTTTTGAGATCAGCCCATGAACATAAAGTTGACCACCAACTGCTTTGTGTAAGAACACAGAAGGAGCTTCACAAACAACAGGAAAAAATGAGCCTTTCTTTTTTTCATATTTGGAAGAAAAATTATTTATATCAGCTTTCATAATTTGGTCCTTTGAGATTCCAGTCATGAACCAAATTCTTTGTTAGAATTGTATGACCAGATAAAAAYTGATTGAAAGAAAAGCCACCTGAATGTAGACAAGTGTAAAAGAAAGGGAGAATGATCACTGCTGGAACTGAGAYACATGATACACATCACTGAATGAAATTTAGCTCCTTAGCACAGAGAYGTTTGGCTTATGTGGAGGTTTTTTTCTTAACTAATTTTCTTTGGATTATCCAAAGAAAAAACTTGTGCAGGTACATAGCTTGCATGACATTTCAAGAGCATGAAGTGTATGAAAKACTGCAGTGTCATATTGAGCCAAATTTCCATTTCTAATAATAAAATAATCAGGTGCAGCCTTCTATAAGACTGATTGCTAATTTAGAAAGAAGAACATCAGGCTATCCAAGCAATATCCAAAATACACCCCGTTTATACAGAAAGAGCTAGATTTGTGACATCTTAAAGTTTCAGTTTGCTGCTTCAAGCACAGCTCCCCCCATTGCATTGTCAGTATTCTACTGCTGCTGCTTCAGTGGCACAGAAACCACTGCTACCCCTGTGGGGATCCCCTGGTGTCCTGCACTGACAGGAAAATTGTGTTCTGTTTGCCATCTCTATGGCAGTTGTCTTCTGCTAAAGAGAGGGGGGAAAAGAGGGGTGATTTAAATGACTCATTATGTCCTCCCAGCAAGGAGTACCTGCTGCAAATGAACAGCCTGTAGGTGTAATGTACACTGGAGTTTGCAATACAAGCCTTTTGGCCAAGTCATATTAATTAATTTGAAGAAAAAGAGGATTAATTCCATAAAGTTTCTACTACATCTATTTGTACCAAGTAATGTGTAACTAGTAAAATCCACAATGTCTGTGGATCAGGAATTGAGGCAGACATGGAGCATTTTAGGTAATAATTGCACATTATTTTCTGCAGCCAACAATGAACAGCAAATTCAGTTAGTTATAATCACCACTATCATCACCTCTAAATGTAAATGATTGCAAATGCTGCAACATTTTTCACTTACAACAGCACTGACATATTTTGGTGCCCTACTGTAATATAGTAATGAAAATAAGGGAAAAATAATTTAACTAGTTGGTAGAGCAACCTAAGCCTGTAGGCAGAAGCATTCATCCTCTAAATCCCTGTTAAGTAAAAACTGTCGACAATGGAAACTTTGTTGACTCCTGTTGTGTTATATAAAGTAGGACAGAGGACATTTAAAGAAAACCCTCTGCCTTTTCAAAACACCAGACAGAGACATGTCCAAAAGTTAAATAGGGAACAGAAGGAACAGCAATAAAGGACCGTCTGTTTTGGTATAGATAGTGAAATTTCCAGTGAGAAATGCTGTTCATCAGACTTGAGCATCCTTTACACTACTACTGATGAGAAATCTGGTAGAGATAAGCTTCATGCAATAGCACAAATMTTTCTCTGACATTCTCATACAAAAGGTGTGGGTGGTGGGGAGCTCCCCACAGGTGGCTTCCCTGTGTCCAGTGGAGGCACTGCYAGCTGGCTCCAGGATGGACCTGCCACTGTCCCAAACTGAGTGATGATGGGAGTGCCTCTGGGAGAACATAATCAAGGAGGAGGGAAGAAACCTGCTGGGGAGASGAGTGACAACATGTGAGAGAAACACCAGGGTCAGTAAAGAGGAAGGGGGAGGAGCTGCTTCAGAAGTGAGAGCAGAGGTTGCACAGCAGCTGGTGGTACAGACAGGGAGGAGCAGAGATCACCTGCAGCCAGTGCAGGACCTTGAGGAGGGGGATGCCTGCACTCCTGCAGGAGTTCAAGGCCAGGCTGGATGGGGCTGTGAGCAGCCTGTCCTAGTGGAAGGTGTCCCTATCCATGGAAGGGATTTGGAACAAGATGACTTTCAAGGTCCCTTTCAGCCCAAGACCATTCGATGGTTCTCCTCGGAGGAGGCTGTGACCTCCATGGGAAGCCTGCCCTGAGGCAGAATCCTGGCAGGAGCAGGGGAGAGAGAGGAAGAGAAGGAGAGAAGGACCCACAGTGGGACAGGGGAAGAATGTGAGGAGAATGGAGTGACAGATGTGGGATAAACTGACTTCAGCCCACCTTCCCTGTCCCCCTACACCGCTCAAGGGAAGGAACTGAAAGTGAAAAGAAACTAGGCGTAAAGCTGAGCCCAGGAAAAAGGGAGGGATGAGGGGAAGCTCTTTTAACTTCTGAGTTATGTCTCCTTGTCCTTATCTCAGCCCATGAGCCTTTCCTATTTTTTGTCTCTCTGTCCACCTGAGGAGGGGAGTGATACAGAGGTTGGTGGGCACCTTTTGTCCAGTCAGGGTGAATGCACAAGAGGTAAGCACAGAGCAAGCACAGAAGAAGGAAAAAAAAACCTCAGAGCTGCAACACTGTAAGTAAAATTGAAAGTTTACTGTTTGTGACACAATAGTTCCAGCCCTAATTCAAGAGCAAACTCAGACTCACAGCAAAAAACTTTGTTCAAGAAGCTTTTCACCTGTGCAGTGCATGCAGGCAGGTATGTTCTCTGTCCTCTCCACAGGGGAGCAGCAAGCATTGTCTTCAGATTTTAATTAGAGATGAAACGTTTACACTTGTTGATTTCCTTGCTGGGAGCTTTTTCCTTCTTCACAAGTCCTTCTAAAACCAACTTATTTTACTTTTCTTTTACATGATAAACCTTCTCAGCTGGTGAGAAGAAGGAACTTCTGGGGTGAAGGAAAATCTTCACGTTCCTGACCACAGGGAGCTTCTGCTTACCACAGCTTTAATTCCTTGTGCTTACCACTGCTTATTCCACAAAGTCTTTACTCTCACCTTCACCACTTCATTTATATTTTCCTCTCCTCCCCTAAGCAGTGTAAGTAAAATGAGTGGGGTTTTTTTCTTTTTTTTTTCTTTCCTTTTTAAGGAGAGCCAAGTTATTAGCGCATATGTCACTTCTCAGATGGGCCTCCTAATAAGGCTGTTACAGCTTGGAGCCAGGCTAATCAGGAGAGGAGTCAGGATGTCCAGCAGAGAACCAACACAAGAATGAAAACCAGACTAAAACGTGAGGCTGGAGCTTGATCCTAGGCTTGGGAAAGCAGGTAGACCTTCAGATTGCCAGTCTGAAGGTGAGCAAGTGCCTTGCCACTGCTGACCGTGACAAAGATTTGGCATTAACAAGCACAGTTGGATTAATATCCAGTTTTGTAATAGAATTAAAAAAATAAACTGAAAGAAATTTGGTTGGTTTGTAGGCACAGACAGTTGTTTAACATGAGTATAGCACCTTTTAATGCAGCCTGGCCCTAAATTTGAAATGTATTGGTTTGCAGCTGCTGCATTTGCTCTGGCTAACACTGCTGCAGTGTTTGCTCTGAGCTGAAGTTTCTCCTCTGAGGTCTGAATGGCAGCACTGTCATGCCTCACCTGGAGGAGATGCAGACCCTTACTGTGGGAATAAGCAAGTTCAAAAAGAGTCYAGGGGGATCCAAAAGTGAGCCAACCCAGCAACCAAAACACATCAGGCAAAGGACGTGTGTAACCACCAGGGTAAGGACAACACACACAAGGGCTGGAGGGGAATCAGGGAGAGACGGATAATACACAGCCAGTACTTTCAGTCATTCTGTAAAATGCTTTCATAACTTTTTTCAGAACTGTTACAGGTTCCAAACAATGTCAGGACTCACTTTGTAAAACTAATACATAAAACAATAAGGCTTCACATGGCAGGAGTAAGAAACAGGTTGGAAAAGCTGATGCATTGAGACCCTAGTACCAATATTCMTGCAGACTGTGGTAACAGTGTACTGTTGCAGTTTCCTAATATCCATGTAAAATAGACCCTCTTGAACATCCTGGAGAGATTCACTTAATGCCTTTGAGATTTCTGCAAAGGGGAATGAAATGCTRTGATTTCTCTCTCACACGAGCATTACAAAGCCCTTGCTCTGTGGGAAATGTGTCAACCAAAATGAGATTTTTAAGGTTTTCTCCTAAACTGTATAATATTAAATTTCATCCAGCCCTCTTAGGCTGTGGTGTGGGGGGCACAGCAGCAGCAGTTCATGAAGAACCAAGCAAAGGAATAGGGAGCGATCACTTGTTTGCGTTCCAAGGAAGTTTATTTCCCCAGGCAAGTCTGGAACAAGTGACCTCAACTGAGGGCAAAAGAACTGCTTTTAGGGAAGGGAGGGAATAAGGGGATGACACAGCCTTTTACCAATAGGAAGGCATTAGGGCAGGGSTGCAGGGTAAGGGCTGTCCAACAGAAGCCAACAAGGGGAAGGAGCAAACCTTACAATCCAATCTTACTTCGAGGAAAGGATGAAGGACAGGGAACATTCCAGAGCAAAAAGGGTGTGCTGTCTTTGGCAGATAGGGGTAAGACAAGGGAACAAGGGAGGTACAAGAACACTAACAGGGGGATTGACATACACTTGTCAGGAAAATCTTGGGGTAAACAACTCAGRACTGAGCCATCAGGGAAGCCAAATGRGGTACGTGGAATGAACCAGTACAAATTTATAACAAGGAATCTTACAGAAGAACAAACTGTAAAGTAACAGATTACCACAGTCTGTATTCCTCGAGTGAATTTTATTAGGACCCGATGCTTTGAAAATACCAGGTTCACTTAAATGATTAAAAAAAAAATTAGTCTAGACAGCTCTTATCTCTATATCTAAAGCGCTAATTGTGTTACTGTATGATCTCAGTTAAGTTTGCTAATGAAGAAATATGCAAAGTTAGATTACAAAATCCTTTCCTTTGGCATTGTATACWCTTAGCTTTCCCTCTGGCTCAAATTATTTACTCCTCAAACACARTATTTCTCATTCACAGTCAATCATAACAGTTGTAGTTTTTGAAGTGTACAGTAGTTACAAATTGAAATAAATTGGGCAGCAGATCTTTCTCCTTTTTAATGCCTTTATTAAGTGGTAGAAGGACATTTGTAATAATTTATCATCCAGTTCTTTATTTGGGGTCAAGGCTTACGATGCTCAGTGTGATATACTCCTTATCCAGCTTTAAAGCAATGAACAAGCATTAAAGCCTACCAGGGGTTTGTTTTTACCAGATGTTGACCTTGAGAGCAAATCCCCATCCCTGGTCTGGTCTTGCTGCTGCCTCCAGTGTGCCTCCTTAACAGCGAGAACTCCTGCTCAGTTGTGGAGACTTGAATAGCACCAATTCTGCCTTTTTTCAGTAGAAGGTAGCAAAGGAATTCTGCTGCTAGAAACGTGAGTCAAGGGTGGTTATTTCACTACAGGCAAAAAGTGGAATGAAGGATGAACAATAGGGCTCATGAAAATTAGAAAAAATGAGTTCTGTAAATTCTACTGTGTCTTAAGTCACTGCAGTTATATGAGGCAGAAGACAAAATTGTCCAAGAAAAGCAGAAAAACACAATTTACAAGGAATGCAAGAAAAAGAAGTATGTTCCTGAGAATGATACATGCACAAGGTGCTATTAACCTTATTTTCATGCGACTATGAAAGAGTATCCAAGTATCAGCATGTGGTGCACAAGACACATATTTTGTTTGTTTTCTTGCTGTCCCACTTTTCCTTCCTCAAAAAATTCTACATGTATTCACAAATGTGTTGCAAAAGTCAGAAAAGCATCACAAGATCCATTATTTCTAATGATCAAATTCAAAAGCCTTTAAATTCCCCCAAATTAAATATGCACAGTAAAAAAGCATTGCCATTGCTTAAACTGGAAAGACAAAGGGAATAAATAACGTCCATTAAAGGTTCAGGTTATGCTATGGAAAGCTATTCACCACCCAAATTTAGTAGTTATGCATGAAAATCCAATTGGCACAATAGCTTATAACCATTCCAAAGAACCTATTATGGCCCATCATGTAAATGGTTATACATAATGGCACAGCCATTATGGCCTGTAGGGCTCTGGATCAGTGAATTAAAATTTCTCTGGGCAGAACAGACTTTGAGCAAACAGGCTCAAAGGAGCTGTTGCAATAAACTATGCTAAGACCTGTCTAACCAACTCCCAATCACACATTAACCTGCTAACACAGGTTGAATTGCTAAATTTTGGAAAATCTTGTTAGCTACAGAACAGAAACTGGCGTTAAAAGTCAGAGTTCTTGAATATGTACAATACAGATGTCGCTGTCTTTTACTGTTTCAAGAAAGATGTTTCAGATGTAAGTTGCAGATAACTCTTTGAAGGTGGATTTCCTTTTTTTCCCCTACCAAGTACGGCATTTAGATCAGAATGTCAGAATGGAAATAGAGTGACTACCAGCTCTTTTAAACTGGATGCCTGTGTCTTACCTTCAGCACAGCACAAATCCATTTGGGGAAAATCACATAATATGAATACTGCCCATGAAATCATGGACCTCCCACTACTTTCCTTAAGGCAAACAATAAAACTTAGGCATATTTATTAATAATATATGATTTTTGTATTGCAACTTTCATTTCCGAAGCTCTGCTTTAGCTTTGCTGCAAGGTAGTGATATTCTGCTCGCTCTGTGGATGAYAAACGTGGCAAAACAGCCCAAACAAAAGGGCAGCAAAGCTGAAATCTGAACTCTGAGAGTGCCAAGCTCTTTGTCTTGTGCTAGTTACTGAGGTATTAGTGATGCTTCAGTTAATGTTCAGTTCATGCCAAGATGCCTGTGCAGCCTTTCCTTGACAACATACTTTTGTTTCAACCAAGTCTCTAGATAGGAGTGAAGGTTTTAAAAGAAACTTGAATTTTCAAACCTATTAAACAATTGCAGTGTTGTCTGACTTTGAGAAGCTTATTTTGAAATACTTAGAGGGACCTGATCATCAGACCTGCATTCTAAAACTTTTGCTAGATTTTTTACAGAAACCTAAATGTCAGCTCTTCATATAGTAAAGCCCAATTATTCCTCCAATACTCATTGTTTTTATAAAACCCTTCCCCAGACAGCAGCGTTTTCCACTTTTTTCAAGGACTTTTGAGTTTTTGTTGGTGGTCTGCAGCTCCCCAGATATTYACCCATCTGGTGTCCCTTTTAGTTCATTTCTCTGCAGATGGGTAAGACTGCAATTTGGATCAGGTGGAYAAACCCCTGTGCAGCCCCTGGCCATCCATGGGAATGGCAGCCTTCCCTAGCCAGCAGTGCCCAAGGGATGCCATTTGTGTGCACAGCTCTGTGCAACAGCCAAACTGAGCTCCCAACTCCCACTTCMTGTAAAGCGTGACTCAGATCACTGAGAGAATTTTATCAGTATCACTGAGAGATCAGAATCAGTCCAAAGCCACAAGCTTTAGGATTTTTTGTTAATTATTGTGGGGCTGCTGGAAGCCTGCGTTTCTTGTTGAACGAATTGCACTTCAAACATCTCTATATCAGCTCTTTGCTGTTTTGTTTTTTTTTTTTCTCCAGGGTTGCCTCTTTATTTTAGTGGGAGAAAAAAAAGATGTGTTAAGTTCTTTGCATGCACTAGGCGAGCACTGAACTGAGCATGGTTGAATCCCCTGGTGACTGGATACTACGGCCCAATTTACTGCACTCCTCCTTTCAATAAGCAGGTAAGGCAAAGAATGGAACAATTTTCCTTTTCCACTGCTTGCTGCTCAGTCCCAGCAATGGGTGGGGAGGCWTCACCATCTCTTACTCCAAGCAGACTTGTCTCAGCTGCATGCCCAGAAATTGAAATTTTGAGATGTTTATAAATAAGTAAAAACCTGCCTGTATTTAATGCAATGTGATATTTGGGTAATTACTTTTCAAGGTAATGAGTATAACAGAAGCCAAACCACAGAAGGTTGAATATTTTTAGAGCAGCCTGTGCCAGCAAATAAACACAGAACTCATATCAAATTGCAGAGAAGTTTAGAACCAACATAATTTATTTAGGGAACAATAAGCATCTATTTGTGCTGGGCAGGTGGCCAAGGTGAACAAATGAAAGACACACATGTAATCGAATATTAGATGAGCCATTGTTTCATTTCCCACCATTTGTCTCTTGGAATATCTRTAACGAACCCTGCTGAACAAAACATTACAGAATAAAGGTGGCTGTCAAACCACCTCCTCCAAAGCCAGGAAAACAGCTGGGCTGAAGCAAATAACAAAAATTTGAAAGAAAATATTCTGAGATGGTGGTTCCCATCTTTGTTAAGTGATGAAATCAAGACCAACTAGAAGCATTTTTTTAAGTCACAGCATTTAAAAAAAATAAAGCAGAGCAATAAATACATAAAATCAGCCTGTTGAAACTGTTCTGTTTTGGACTGTAATGCTATAGTCTAATACTGCTAAGAAATACATTCTAAAATACATTTCTCAGCAGTATCAGGTTCTGCAAACATAATTAGAAGAAAGAACAAAAATGAAAAAGGAATTAATGAAGTGGTTTGAAAAATCACAACTTTTAGCCCCTCAATGCATCTTAAGTCAAAAGCATCTGGATAATGTAGTTTGAAAGTATAAGCAGAACTCAAATAAATAGAAAAAAAGGGACTAGTTATTCGCAAATAAAAATTTAAAAAAATACATKAAATGTGCCCATAAATGTATGGTTTTGGCTACTTGGCTCCTGCCATAGAAAACAGAATCAAAAGGGGAACTGGAACAAAATTCAGAATGGKAAAGTCTAGATAGTAAAAAATCAACAAAATTACTGGAGATCAGAGAGGATTAATTTACACAGAAAAATTAAACATGAACTTCTCTGGTTATTGAAGACCTCCAGCTCTCACTAACACTTACAGGAAAGTTAATGTATGTAAGAGAAGGAAGTTCTCACTATCCATCCAAGTGACAGCAAAGCAAGGATGAAGTAACAGCCTGCCTGAAAGGTGTTAACATCTGAGAGCAGGGAGAAAACTTCCCAGGTACCATGGCAGAACAGTGCTCAGAAATTACTGCTTTCACTTAAGCAGCTGGTGTTATACAAAATTTAAATCAGCAGTGAATATGTTACATATTGCAAATTCTTTTCATGGGAAAAACCGATTCCAATGCTGTCCAATATTAGAGAGTGCACAGGACAACAACTGTCTGTCTCATCCAGTAAGGAACATTTCAGCTTCAGGAAGAGAAGGAGAACTTTATCTTTAAAATAACATTTACTYGGATGTGCATGGTCACCTACCAGCTTGAGAGCTCTTACTCCAGCCAGTGACTCAACAGGAGAAATTACCACAGTATTTTGACCAGCCCAGCTACCACACTGACAGAGACCACCTGTAGCTCAATTATTCAGGAAATCGTTTTGCTTCTGTTTCCTGGCACAAGTTCTTGCTTCATAAAATGGGAATATTTTGCTTTCTTGGCAGCACAGAATTTGTATTTTAATAATTTCTTTACTTTGCTAGATAAAGAGTGCTTCAAAAAATCATGGGGAAATTTGGTTCCTTCTCCTGCATTTCTTTTGCCATACATAGGCTAAATAACACTTCAGAGAGGAATCTCAATTTTCAAGAGCTCTTACAGTCATGCATCAATATTTTTAATAGAGTTCATTGCATTTTTTTCCCTCTTCTTCACAATACTAGGACAGACTCTATAAATTCCAGAATTTTGTTCTGCAAATAAAAACCTCCTGCATGTGCCCTTGCATTTATTAATGTGTTACTTACTATGAGATTTTTGCATTACTTCCTTTTAGCAGCTCATGGCAGGAAACAAATCAAATTAAATCTAAGATCAATCAATTCTACTGTAACTCAAATGCAATACAAATATCTCAAAAGACTCATAAGCTGAAGGGGAAAAGGTTTCAACTTTTTTTTTTTTTAATTATTAAAAAAAGACCCACAAAACTGCATTCTCAAAAACATATAGACACATCAGTGACTTCCCTAGGATTATCTTCCCCCAGCAAATASTCTGAGCAGAAATGACATTGTATTTTCTGGCAATTTCACCCTTTGAAATGCTCAGCTCTTGATCAGAAAGCATGCACAGAAAGTATTATTTACTAATTTTAACATTACTAAATATATACCTGCTTTGCAGAGACAGCTCTGAATGGGTTAACTCTTGTTCTCCCAACAGTTTATCTGAAGGTGAAAAGCCCTGGTGGGTTTGTTAGAAAACCCAACCATCCAGAAACCAACTTTGCAAAGCAGTTTTTGARCATCATGAGACAATACAAACTAACTCTGCAGAACCCAGTGCTCCTAGAACTCCTCTTAGGCTACAGAAGCAGTGGGATTTTGTGATGGTGTTCACAGGGGTCTGAGGATGAGGGAAGAGACCAGGATCTGACTCCATGTTTCAGAAGGCTTGATTTATTATTTTATGATATATATTATATTAAAACTATACTAAAAGAATAGAAGAAAGGATTTCATCAGAAGGCTGGCTAAGAATAGAAAAAGAAGGAATGAATAACAAAGGTTTGTGGCTCAGACAGAGAGTCTGAGCCAGCTGACTGTGATTGGCCATTAATTAGAAACAACCACATGGGGCCAATCCCAGATGCACCTGTTGCATTCCACAGCAGCAGATAACCATTGGTTACATTTTGTTCCTGAGGCCTCTCAGCKTCTCAGGAGGCAAAATCCTAAGGAAAGGATTTTTCATAAAACATGTCTGTGACAGGATTTTGTGATGGATTCTCAGTACTTTGGGCTTAGTGCACAAGAGGTGAGCTGGACAGTCCCATTCGGGCAGTGTTCCAGCTCCCAGGGACCTGGATGGTTCTGGAATGTAAAACAGTGAGGTGGGATGAAAGCTTTCCCAGTGTCCTACCCACAGTTTCCAACAGGGACCAGCAGCAGAGTGTCCAAACAGGGATATTTTCCAAGCTATTGGATGGTGTGACTTAAGGGTTTTGTCAGCCTCTTGGTATCCAACAGCTCACAAGTGTTTTCTTTGAATTTGTGTGCTGCCCTTTTGAGATCCTCACAACTTTTTGCCTGTATTATAACCCCCATGACAGGAGTTTCACCCTCTTTAGCAGTAAAATCAAACTTGAGTTTAGAAGTGCATTATACCCATCTCATATTTAAAATTTCTTTCTACCAGACAAAGCCTCTCTTATTGCTTAACTTTTTTATGAATGTTTGCAATCATGGAGAAAATATTTCCAATAAGTAACTCAAATGGAACTAAAATAAGACATCTGCAAAGGGAATTTCTATCAAAAGTGCCAAATAAATGTAGGTGAATCTTGTTAAAAACTCATCAGGGTGATATTTGGAAATTTGAAATGGAAAAGGTAATAATCATTGTAAGATCTAAGTTTTTCCCTTATTCACCACTGTTGGTATGTATTTATATGTGCTTGGCTGATCTTCTTTTAAAATAATAGCTTTTGCATAACTTTCTTTTGGGAAGCTATACCCTCCTAATTTTTCCAAGATTTATTCAGAAGTAGACAAGTGGTCAGGAAAATGCTTTATATAATTATTTTGAAAACTCTGCTGTACAAGTTATCTCTACCTGCTACATTTAAAAAGAAATCATTTTAGGGAATGATATTTATTATTCTTCTTGTCACTGGTGGAAATCTGTCTGGAGAATAAATTATGGGGCATCATTTCTGAGTCAAGCAGAATCAAGCTCTGCATTTTCTGCACATCCATGAACTGACCATAAAGGTGACTGTGGTAGGAGTTTAGAAGTGGATAAGGCCATTACAGTGTGCAGAAATTTGGTTAAAATGCTGGTGATTTTATCTTGTATGGATCTTTTCTCAACAAAGAGTTAGCCAGTGAATTACTCACTGAGGAATAAATTTCAAGTGAGCCCTCATTCAAGTCCCAGTCTTGCTACAAAACTAGAAATCAAATCATCACAAGCTTATCCAGCCAAACATCCATCTGACTCCCTTAAACACATTAAAAGTAGATAAAACAATAAAAAAGCCCTCTCAGCTGAGTTTATTCTTAATTAAACGCAACAGACCAACTGTGCTGTGCTCCTCAGGAAAATTCAGGGGCTACAGAAAGCTCTAGATTAGATTAGAGTGTATCATCCACAAACTCACCAGGAATTTTGCTCAGCTACAGGAGCCATGGATGCAAAATCACATAGAACAGATTTTTGTGTGGTGTTAAACATCAGTCTGATTAGACACGGTTACAGTAAGATCTTTTGTGTGAATAAGGGAGATCTTATTTTTTATTCAAGAGTGTCATAATACTGAATTAAAAGTTCCTGTTCAAAATCAGTCAGAATAAGTATTTGAAAATGGATACAACTAATAGAATTGCATTTGTCTTCCTATTGTTTAATTAAAAAAAAAGAAGCTTTGCCAGAGATGCACATATGAAAAGACTTTCTGTCCAGAGATTTTGAGTTAAGGTTCTATCTTGACATCAGATAAAATTCTAGAAAGAGGAAGCAATTTAGACACCTGTTTTAGCACCAAGAAAGATATTCATAAACTCTAAACCATGAAAGACTCATAGGAGCCAGTAATTACTATAGCTGTGTTATCTGACCAGAACTGCAAATGTGTTTCCCTTTTCTTAGGCATCAGGTTTTCCTCTATAAGATTCCAGCAGGGTCCTTAAATTGCCAAACATCTCCATTTATTACATATAGCACTGATTTAAAAGGTAAGGTTTCAGTGCTCAGCTGCAATGTCTGTTTTTTATCTAGGAGGATGAAAGTCATCTTTCTCACAACTGATGTACTAACACACCTGCCAACAAATAATTGTCACGAAAGGCAGGCCTGGCTTTGATGCTTAAATCATGTCATCCTTTACCTATCATGTCCTAGATTAAACTGAAAGCCTGATTACAGTTGTGATCATTAAGTTCAGCCGAGCTAAGGAAGTGTCAGTGTCTCACATCTCCCCAGGCAGCTGCTTTCTTCAGGCAGTTTGACTCTGAAAGGACGAGGCAGAGCACCCCAGACATCACAGAGCCATCCAATCAGCCGCTGCAGACAAGCACATCACATAACTCTGAGCACACTAAAATCCATCCTAACACCAAATGGCCCCTCTGGCCCTGTGAATAGCTGCTCCAGATCCTAATTCCATTCATAGTTCTTCATAATTTCCACCATAAATTTGTTCAGGGGCACTGAAGACTCATTTTTTGTTATGCCAGCATTGTTCATCATCTGCGGTGGCTCTTCCAACCTCCATGCTGTTTATCCAAGTTTTTATAGAAAACAGGAAGATCTTCTCTCTACACTTTTTTTTTAGCTTGGCAAATATTAATTTTAAATATGAAGATACTGATTCCCTCCCTGCCCTTTCTGCTGTTCTTGGAGAGGGCAAGAGAAAGCAGTCTTTTCAATGGCTGCCTGTGTTCATAGGACACTCTCCTGAAATCATTCCCTCTGGGAGTAAATCTGATTCCTCCAAGGACCGAATAAAACCTGTATTTCCTTGCCATATGCCATGAGAACATCCATACACACCCCAAACCTCCTCTGCAGCAGCTAAGGACGGGCTGTTTGCTGAGGTGTCTCTGCTGCCCTAGATTGAAAATGTCAATTATCACATTTGTGTTTCACTAGGCTATGCTTTCAGAAGAGATTATGCAAGCACAGGGAAAGTCATTAGGATGGATATTGCCACTAGTTGTTCAGATCATTTAATCACGATTCTCTGCTTTAAGCTAGGAATTATTTATCATAATTTTTCTTGACAAGCTAAATGTAATACACAGTTTTCTCATTTTAAGAAGCAAGCTTTTCCTGCCAAGTATTTATCTTTCTTTGAAATGTTTCTGTTAATACTGAGTCTACAGATGAATTGGCTTGTATTGAGAGGGATAATACATTATTTGAAACTGAAGCTACTGTCATTTTGAGTCTTCAGAAAAATATTTTATGCTGAAATACTAATACTTTCAGGATTCTACTCCTACGGGAGTCTTCAAATTAATTGGCAGGTCACATTTTCATTTCACTGCTATCTAAACAGAAATGGTTTTGCATTTTGTGAATATATTCTTAACCACTTCTAATTGTTTAAATCAGTATATAAAATTGATTAAACCTTGACTCCAGTTGGGTTCTTTATGTAGTATAGAAATGACACTGATCTTTCTGAAGCATTATGTTGCTGGATAACTAATACAGACACATGAGAGTATTTGAAATTAATTCTGTTTGTATGTCAAAATTAGCATTTGCTATTATATATACCCTCCTTTTGGTTTTCTTTGCCAATCCAGTTGTGCCCATTTTTCTTTCCAAACTGCCCCACTCTATAAGATATTATTAGTATGGTTATCTATCATTATACTTTTTT
>JACDOX010000537.1:84043-94712 GCA_014549065.1 Cardinalis cardinalis
ATGGGCCAGGGGCTGGGGGGAGTGGCACACAGGGTGTGAGTCACAGCTGGGGACATGTGCACACACAGCCTCTGATTGTGTCAGGGACTGAATTCTCATTATTTCTGCTTTTATTCAGAATTAATGGCTTTGTGGCTGTAATGCCATCCCAACTCTTGGGCAAGTGGCATCAACTTTCAGCTTTRCCAGATGTTTCCTTATAGAATAAAGGTGAAAAATATGTGCTTTTGCTGGACTTCACATTTAAATTGTTTGCCAACCAATTATGCTTTTTAAGCCAGCAGGTACAAAGTGTGACTGTAATCCAGTAGYATTTTTTAATGCATGTTGTTCTCCCAGAACTCATCGCCGGGGCAGATGCATTTTTAATTCCCCTCCTTGCTGCCCCAGCAGTGTGGAGCCTGGAGAGTGGGAAATGCCTCAGGACCCTGATGCACAGCAGCCCTGTGGGGGCAGTGAGGATGGAYGGGACCCACGTGGTCAGTGGGGGTCACCGAGGGCTGGTGAAGGTCTGGAGTGCTGAGACAGGGGCTCTGATCAAGGTGAGCTTCCTCTGGGGTGGATAATTCTGCGCTAAATGGTCACAATTCTCTGCTAGTTCATCACAGTTTTTTGCATTTGCCAAAGACTTTCTAAAAAAGAAAATAATCCCACGTRATAAAGATGGAAAAGGGATGTAATTCCATGCCAGGAGCTCAGCAGCAGCACCAAGCCCAGGACATTTCAGTGACCATAAAACAATCACAGTTATCCATGGGGGGCACTGGTGGATTTAACCAGTATAAAACCACGTCAGGCTGGTGTTCTGAAAGCCATGGACACCTCAGACAGATTTACATCCCCATTACTGATTGTGTTGCGCCTTCTTCTTTTACTTTGCAGACGTTAGAGAGGCACCAAGGCCCAGTTCTCTGCTTGTCCTTTGACCACTGGCACCTCGTCACAGGGAGCAGTGATGGATTTGCCCTGGGATGGAGCATGTTGGGAAAATTTAGGAGATGCCTGATAGCTTTCTTCCATCCCAAGTAGGAATCAGATGTGTTTCAAGTTGTATTCAACAGTGGACTGAAAGTGTACAGAAAAAGCGCCCCTTACAGGATCAGAAAATGCCTTAATTAGCAGTCTGAGGATTTGAAATATTCCCACTTGCACCAGTCTTTTTCTCAAAGGCTCTGTCAGGCACCCTGGGGTCACAAGCAGCATTTTCAGTTAAGACCTGGAAGAACCTGAAATGCAAACCCACAACCCTTTATCACAAGCAGGCGTGACTAAAGGCAGACAGAGCACAGTCCAATATTGCAAGGATCCCCCGCCGTGTGCCACAGGGTGTCACATCACCTGGGCAGGAATAGAGGTGGCCCAGTTTCATGCTGACCAACTGCGTGTTACGCCATCCTCTCAGACTTAAATTGTATCTAGGACTGTGAAAACTGGAGAATCCTATGGTTTTCATCGATWTTCCTGGACATAAAACTGAAATTTCAAATGCAGCAGATGGCTACGACCATATGGCTGCTATGGGGAGCATGGAATCACAGAATCCCAGGAAGGTTTGGGTTGGAAGGGACCTTAAGATCACCTCATTCCAACCCCCTTCCAACACCCTCCCATGGAAGGATGCATGGGGCTGTTGGTTTGGACGTGGAGTGATCTGAGAGGTCTCTGTCAGAGCTTTGCAATGTCCTGAGCAGCTCCTCAGTGCAGGCTGTTGCTGCAGCCGGAGCTCTGCTTCTCCTGCAGGCTGACGGAGCTCGCTGACCGCTTCTCCTTGTGCAAGCACCATGGAAGTGCCAACTGGCCTGGTGTGTTTTCAGGGAAGTGCTGTYCCTGGAGTTCCTGTACCTCAGAGTCGTCAGTGGCTGTGCTGATGGATGCATTCGGATATTCAACTTCCTGACTGGCACCTGCCTCAGAGTGCTGGAGCCCAGCGGCAGCGGGGACCCCGTGTCTGCTCTCTGTGTCGCAGGAAACAGGTGGGTGACAGCAGCTGCCAGCAGGCTCTGCCCCAAATTTGGCAGATTACACTGAAATCTAAGGAACCGTGTGTTTTCCTCCTCACAAATAACTTTTAAAGGGCTCCACTATTTATTAACTGCTTCAATAACGTGGTTTAGTTCACAATGGCTGAAAAGATTTCCTTCGTCTCTTCAGCAATCTACAATTTCCTGTTTCTCTACAGCTGAAGATACAGACAAACTGTAAAGCTGAATTCAGAAATTCTTAGGAGGTTGGAGAATCAAGCCAATACCTGACAGTCCCTGCCTGTTCCCTGACCTACAGCCTCTTTGTAAAGGCCAATAATGAGAAATCCTTCCAGGTTCATTCACTTTTGCACCTCTAACTAAAGGTGGCTCCCAGTTACTGTGGAAGCAATGGGTAAAACATTGYTGTGGTTTGAGGGCTGGGTTGGCCACGCTCTAAAACACAGAAATAAATGGGCAGCTATGAAGAAATTAACGCCATCCCAACCAGACCAGCACAGCCCTTCAATCCACACGCAGATGTCCCTGACAATATGGTATTTGTAGTTAGGTACTTCCATCCTKTAGCACTACTCTGATCTAGCTCTGTCCACTGCTGGAAATTTTCACCCTAATTATTTTTAWATTAATTTTGCCATGGAGCTGAATGAAAAGAGCACCAGAGACTCACACAGAGCACAAGTTAAAATGTGTGGTGTCTGATTGATGGGGTCAACTGCTGCTGCTCCTTCCAGGAGAGATGATGATCTCAGCTCTGGAGGCCCTGGGGTTTGTGCTGCCCCTCAGGCAGGACCTGCTGTGTCTGTGACTCCTGCGCTTTTACGGCTCTCCCCTCCCTCCTGCAGGGTGGTGACCAACTCCCCCAGCAGGCTGCTGCTGCTCCAGTTCGAGGAGGTGGCGTGGGACTATTCCCTGCCTGCTGACAGGGAGGTGCCGAAGCAGGACAGGAGSTCCCAGAAGGGGAAGCGCCAGGGCACCGGTGCAGAGCAGCAGAGAGCTCCAGACAAGTCCCCAAAATCTCGCCAGGGACCAAAGAGCCGTGGAAGACCCAAAGGTATCACACTGAGCCTCTTCTTTTCTGGCTTTTCTAAACTGAGTTACAAACCAAGCAGCCACTGCCTCCAGCCCAGCCAATACTCAGACTGCTGTTGTCAAGAGCAGATGTGCTGTTCCATTTCAATGGTTCTGTCATTCTCTAGGCTTCTGTGAAACCTTTCTGCCTCTTTACAAGGGTTTGGTGTAACTTCAACACATTTTTCAAGACAGGCACTGTCATTTTCCAACTGAGTAAGACAGAAATCAGTGGTAGTATTCATATTCGCACAGCTGGTGGGCCTGGAAACACACTGCTGATTCAGGGCTTGAATTATTCATTGCAAACACCCGAGAAAGTGAGAGAACACCTACATTCAGGATCTGCCATCACTGGGAAAGCAACTGCCCAGAAACAGGCACCTTTTCAATTGTAACACAGTGAWGTTATTTTGTTTTTAGTCAGAGCTATTCAATGCAGTGTGATGACAAATCCTCCAGCCACAAACTGAGTATTGCAGATAAAGCGATGGGTTGGGAAAAGGYTCCTGCTGTCCAGGCCAGCAGATGCCAACTGATTCTCCGCTTGGTAAAAGACAGGACCACGGGAACAGCAGGAGCTGGGCCAGGGAGGRCCAGGCYGGAGCTCAGGGCAAGGTTCTTCCCCCAGAGGTGCTGGCACTGCCCAGGCTSCCCAGGGAATGGGCACGGCCCCRAGGCTGCCAGAGCTCCAGGAGCCTTTGGACAGMCAGGGATGGACAGGGTGGGCTTGTTGGGGGTCTGGGCAGGGCCACGGGCCGCACTGGGTGATCCTGTTGGGTCCTTCCCAGCTCAGTTATTCTGTGATYCTCTGACTCTGTGCTCTGCGGTGTGTGGGAAAGCCTCTCAACCCCAAATGTGTTGCTTTGYTTTTGGCTACAGGTGATGAACACGGCTCTGCTTCCCCTGCACCTGAGGAGGCAGAGGCCACTTKGGAGTGTGAGCTGCCCCAGAGAGACCCAAGGTGTCCCATGTCCCCTGACAAGTTCCTGCTGACAATCGGCACGCTGCAGAGCTCCTGCAAGGCCGGCGCAGGCAGCCGCAGCCCCAGCCCGCTCTCTGCAAGGGCCAGGGCAGCCCAGCAGCAGCGCCCCGGGCAGCTGCCGGCGCCCAGAACGGCCCYGCAGCACCAGGGGGAGCGGGCAGCCCAGCTCCGGCGTGCCAGGCTGCACAGCCATTCGCTGGCCATGGCAAAAATCTCAACTCCCTTTGAAACCAAAATGCTGCGGCTCAGGCTGGAGAACTCTTTGCACARCCCCGCTGTGAAATCCTCCATCCCTGCTCCCTGTGTTGTACGTCCCAAGTTCTGTGGCTCGCTGGGAGAAAGGAAAACGCCCAGTGGCCATGGGAAAGACACTCCTGGTCCCAAAGATGGGGATCAGCTCACCGATCTCTGCTCAGCTTCTTCAGAGCTGACCCAGCTGACGCCTGGCACGGCTGCAGAGATGAGGAACGGAGCTCCCAGGAGAATAAAGCCCTCCTGTGCCTACACTTCCCRCAGGGACAGTGGGCTCAGGCTCCTGACAGCAGAGCAGGAGCTGAATGAGGCAGCTGTGGCAGCTCAGCACCAGGCACAGCAGGCAAAGCCCACGGAAGACAAAGACAGAGCCAGAAGGAAAGCCTGGCTGAGGAAAATTAAAGGCCTACCTGTGGATTCCTTTACTGGGGAGAGGAAAACACCTGCTCCAGAACTTGGGCATAACACATTTATCTGAGGTGATCCCCAAGTCCAGCCAACAGCCACGACCTGGCGTTCTGGCATCCAGCTGAGYCTGCCATGTGGCTTTAAGTATAAAATACAGATATATTCATTTATGTACATTTAAGTATGTTTAGTATATTTAAGTATACTCCCTGTAGTTTAAGTGTAAAACAGGGTCCCACTGTAAGTTTTCCTAAGACATACTGTTGGTATATTCAGCTATTTGTCAAGGCAGTGAATGGACTGAGCCCTCTCCTGGATGTAACTCCCTAAAYCTGCTGTCATTACCAACATGGCACTGTCTGACACCAACACAGCTCAGGACGGGCCCAATCCTGTGAGAATAATAATAAAAACTTCTTATCAGAGCTTCTGTGGATTGATTAGGGTGCAGAAGCTGAAGATGTGTGGACTGAAATCCAATGGATCAGYGGCACAAAGTCTGCTTGGAGGCCAGTAACTGGGGATTGATGCTGGGTCTGATTTTGTTTAACATCACCATTAATTAATACCCCGGACCATGGGCAGAGTGCCCTGAGGTGTCACTGACCCCAGAGAGGGGCTGCCATCCACAGGGACCCAGCCAGGCTGGACAGAGCTGAGGAAATCCTGGGGAGATCCAGCAGGGAAGCCCCAGTGCTGCCCTGGGGAGGAGCTGCCCCAGCCCYAGGACTTGTGGAAAGAAGCTTAGACTTCATTTCTATTCATTTCTGTGAAATGCAGAATAGGGTAAGGGGTTCAATTTCCCCATTTCTGTGGATAAATGCCAACATGTACTTGACTGCGGAAGGTTTCCTGTCCATGGCAGGGGGATGGAACTGGATGGTCTTTAAGGTTTCTTCCAACCCCAACTACTCTGTCATTTTGTGGTTTCCACTAATGCTGAGAACTTAACAGGAGGACAAAAGCCTTTCTASTATTTGAAAAAAGCTATTTATCTAGCTTTGAGTGTCTGGGCTGGCRTACCAAAAAACTGCTGTATCTGAGGTTTGAGAGAGGCCAGTTCTGCCCATGGTCATGCCAAGGGGCTTTCGGCAGCTGTTCTAGTTTGAAATTAGACTCTCTGAAACTCTCCCCACAGTGGGGCTGCGATTAGCGTTGGTTTGTTTAATTCAATGCCATCTTGGACTCGCAAACGCTGGGATGAAGCCAGTGAAAAGTGACCGCGGGGAGGCTGCAGCTGGCGCGGCGCAGGGACCGAGCCGCGGGGCGGCCGTGCCGGGCAGGGCAGGACGGAGCGACGGATGACGGCAGCTCCGCCACACGATGGCAGCTCCTCCCAGGGAACGGGGATAAACCCGCCCGGCTGCGGCCAAGGAACCGCGCCACAGCCCGCGGGGAACGCGTCCCTCAACAAAGCCCGGTGGAAAAACACCATGGAGGGGCTGGTTCCTTTTGGCCACGGCGAAGTGAGGAGGATCACAGGGTTGTGTTCAACTTGGGAGTCCGTAAATCAGCATCTCCCTGCACCTGTGGGCGCTCAGGCACCAGCACCCCGGATCCCCGCTCAGGCGGTGCCGGTTCCCCGGGACCCCCCCGGGCCCCTCAGGCGGCCCCGGTCCCTCAGCGTCCCCCCGGGCCCCTCAGGTGGTCCCGGTCCCTCAGGGTCCCCCCGGGCCCCTCAGGCGGTCCCGCTCCCTCAGCGTCCCCCTGGGCCCCTCAGGCGGCCCCGGTCCCCTCAGGCGGCCCCGGTCCCTCAGCGTCCCCCCGGTCCCCTCAGGTGGTCCCGCTCCCTCAGGGTCCCCCCGGGCCACCCCGCTCCCCTCAGGGCCGTTGGCGGGAGCGGCTCCTGCCACGTCTCGCGCCCGGCTCCCGCTAGCGCGCACGCGCAGAGGGCGGAGCGGCTCAGCGGGGTCACGGGAGGCGCCGCGATTGGTCCGCGGCCGTGACGCGCGCGGCGGGGCGGAAGTGGCGGCTCCAACCATGGTACGGAACCGGGACCGGGACCGGGGACTCGGGCGTGGGACACGGGACCGGGATCTCGGGGCCGGAGCAGGGGCCTGGGCACGGGTCACAGGACCCCGGAGCGGGACCCCCTTCCCACAGGCTCCGGGCGAGCTGCGGGGCTCGGAGGCGCTTCCTGCCTTGACAGGCCCGCCCGTCCGTACCAAGAGCCCCGCGGGGCTCCACGGCCGCGCCCGGTGCTGTGTGACACGGACTGTGCCCGGTGCTGTGTGACACGGACTGTGCCCGGTGCTGTGTGACACGGGCGGAGCTGGTGGCACCCACAGCTCCGGCTCACTTCGCCGCGCTGGGGCTCACAGCACAGCGGCGTCTCTCCGAGCAGTTCTCCATGCTGGCCGGACAGTGACCGTCCTGGAAGGCTCAGGAGCACAAACACTGCCCCAGCTGGAGTTACCGGGCAAGGAGAGCACGTGTCAGAGGCTGTGTGCCAGCGCCAGGTGTGCGCTTTCCACACCTGGGAGCATCAGGGTTTGTGATCAGCCCAGCTGCAGCTCACCAGCCTGAGCCCTGGTGATAATTTCTGAGATCACACTGTAGGCTTGTGCATGGCTAAATCTTCATATTCTTCCCAAATGAATTGTGATCCTGAGGTGCCTCTGTGGTTTTCTGGGTGATGCACACTGTCCCAGGCTGATGCTGAAAACTGTTTTATTTTTCTCCTGTAACCCTTTGCCTCTGCTCCCCCGCTCAGGACAGCAGTGATGACATTGAAGATGTGTCTCTCTTTGATGCAGATGATGATGTATCCAGGAGATCCAAAAAGTCAAAAATAAGGTTGGTGGTGATGGGGGGAGTTTCTGGAATGTCTCTGCCTTGTGTCAGCTCCCAGGCAGTTATTTCCCAGATTTCCAGAACGCTGGGTTCATGTTAGGATGCTGACCCATGCCCCTGGCAATGTCACTTGTCTGCAGGAGCTGTGACTGTCCTGTCCTTCATTCCAGGCACCCAGTGGCATCATTTTTCCACTTGTTCTTCCGAGTCAGTGCCATCGTTGTTTACCTGCTCTGTGAGCTCCTAACCAGCAGCTTCATTGCCTGCATGGTGACCATCATCCTCCTCCTGTCCTGTGACTTCTGGGCTGTAAAGGTGAGTTCCCCTTGTGCTTTTTGTTGTCTTTGCCTTGCTGTGTAAAAATAACTGACAGTGATGCTCATGTCTCAGAAAAGTCATTTAWTTGTGCCTCTCCCAAAAGACCCTCAAGTGCTGGGAGGGATTGCAGAGTGTTGTGAAATAAACTCTTGACATCTYTGTGCACTTGATTCCTTTGGAAAGTCCAGTGGAGAGCATTTGTTAGACTCCCTTCTGAGGCAGCACAGGCTTTGTTACCAGCTCAGAAGCACCACAGATCTTTAAGGAAGGGCTTGTTGTGGCTCTCGTTCTCCCAGTGTGAGGCAGCAGGCACTGTGGAAAGCAGCAGCCCGGCCCCGAGCTGTGGCAGGAGGGCTCTTGGCAGAGGAGCCAGAGCTCACGGGTTCTGCTCTCTTCCAGAACGTCACAGGGCGGCTCATGGTTGGCCTTCGCTGGTGGAACCAGGTGGATGATGATGGCAGAAGTCACTGGGTGTTTGAGGCCAGGAAGGTCGGTGATTTGGTTCTTGTACTCCTGTCTGCTTTACGAACCCCCTGGTGGTTGGTGGTGCTGCTGAGAGGGGAGATTGCCCAGGGAACAGCTGCTGGCAGCCACAGATCTGTGCAGGCTGCTGGATAAGCTTTCTGATTGTTGAGTTATTAAAAGGTTCTCCTGATGTATTGATCTGGCTTCATATAGGTAATGTAAGTCTGTGGGTTTTGGAGGAAGGAAATTACTCCTTTGGCTGTTTCTAAGCTTTGTAACTGAACCTTGCAGGAAATGTCATTTTTCCAAATTACCCTTCTAGCCCCAAGCATTCCAAGAGGTTTTGATGCTGCTGCCTCCAGTGAATCTGAGAGGAAACTGAAAAGATTCCYTTAAGTGGAAACACTTCCTGTTGCAGAGATGTCTTTGTGTGATGTGGAAATTAATCCTGGAGGCWCCCAGTGCTGTTGTGGGGAGGGAAATCCCAGGGAGTGTGGGGATTCTGCCCTGGTTTTAAAGACACGGGGTCTGCAGGATGGAGCAGCCTGGTCACTGCCACTTCCTTTCTGTTTCAGGTGTCAGCACAAGGGGGCAAAACCTCATCTGAAGCAGAGTCCCGAATTTTCTGGCTAGGCCTGATCACCTGCCCCATGATCTGGGTGATCTTTGCCTTCAGTGCTCTCTTCTCTTTCAAAGTGAAGTGGTTGGTGAGTTCCCCTGAGCTGCACTCTGGCCCTGCCCTGTGTGAGCCAGGGGCTGCCAGCTGCTGATGCTTTTCCCTGTCACAGGCAGTGGTGGTGATGGGGGTGGTGCTGCAGGGAGCCAACCTCTACGGCTACATCAGGTGCAAAGTTGGCAGCAGGAAGAACCTGACCAGCATGGCAACCAGCTACCTGGGGAAGCAGTTCCTGCGGCAGGTGAGGCCTCCAGGGCTCTGGGATCCTGGGGAAAGCAAGAGGGGCTCGTTGGTGTTCTGAGCTGTGCAGTGGGACCCTGCCCACGCTGCTGCTGGGGAGCCTGAGCCCCGTTAATTAAGGCTCAGAGCACTGCTAATTGCTGTCCCCCAGTGCTGTGGAAGTGGCTGGTGCCATGGGTCCATGCCATGGGAATTACTGGAATGTGACTGCTGTGCTGGGAGCAACACCTGGCTGAAAGGGCTCCCCCTGCCCTCTGTGTTCTCTCCCACCTCCACCCAGCTCTTCCAGCAGCTCCTGTTCTCCCCCAGCTCTGGGTTTGCTCCTTGCAGGAAAGGGAACAAATGCTCCAGCAGGAACAGCCACSCCAGTTCCACCCCACTGCTGCCTTTTCTGGCTGTATTGATGACCCTGGCAGAGGTGTTTTGGCTGCCACGGGTTCACAGATATTTTCTATAATTGCTGCCATCAGTGTGGGCAGAAGCTCAAACACTGATGACCTGTCTTGGCACTCTGTGCTGGGCCCATCCCTTTCTTGGTTTCTCCTGAGTTCCTGTACCCTGGCAGGGCTTACCCAGGTGCCCAGGCCAGTCTCAGGCTCTGGCAGAAGTGAATGTTTTTGCCCCAGAATCCCAGCAGTGTCTCACAGAGTTCCCCTGCCCTCTTTGATCTTGCCTCCTGCAGACCATGGCTACAGAGGACCAGGCAGCATCCTGAGTGTGGTGGGAGCCTCCAGCCAGGCTGCGTTCCCAGCAGTGACCAACACAGAAGTTGCTCTGACCAATCTGGGAGCTGCACACAAGGTGTGAATCAAAAGAAGTAAATAAATTTTGCAAGACTTGAGGTTAACACTCCTGGCAACTTATATTCCATTTTCCACTAGCAGTTTGTGTTTAAGTCTTCTCTTTAGTTTGATTAACAAGAATTAATTTGCTTAAACTTTAAACTAAAAGATAGCCTGAGTGGGTTTCATAGAGGTTTAGAACTACCAGGTGAGATAAAAAAAATTCCTGGAGATTCTTCAGAAAAGCCATGTACAAGCCAAGCCTTGGGAACTGTCCTGCTCCTTCAGCACTTGGTGCCTGGCTGCTTTCAGCTGTGGGCTTTCAGGTTTGGCTCTTGGAGGTTGTTGCTACAGTTTWAGGAGTGATTTTTGGCCCTGCATCCCTGACTGTGTGACTGGAATGGATCTGAGTGGCTGCAGTGAGGGRCATCTGAAGGAAATGGAGCTGCTGGAAGATCCCTGAGGTCCCATGGCAGCTGCAGAAGGTGACCTGTCAGCTGGCCCTGGCTTGTGAAGCCTTCACAGACCTGGAAAACATCCTAAATCCCTGGATCTGTGGAATCCCTGCAGGCCTGGGCCTGTCTGGAGAGTGGAAGAGCAGAAGAGTTTCCAGGGAAAGCTGCAGCCTGTTCCAGGCAGGGCTGTGAGAGCAGCCTTGTGTGCCTGGCCTTGTCACCCTGGGGCCGTGGGGTGTCCT
>JACDOX010000537.1:105492-115997 GCA_014549065.1 Cardinalis cardinalis
CAGGTGGGGTGGTTTTACTGATAATCCTGAATCTCCCTGGGCTGAATCTCCGCTCGTGGCTGCAGGTGGGGTGGTTTTACTGATAATCCTGAATCTCCGCTCGTGGCTGCAGGTGGAGGTGGTTTGTGCCGTGCCAGGGTGCGGGGGCAGTGTTTCCCCTGGTTCTGCTGCCCTGCGTGTCTCCAGCCCCCGGGAAGCTCTCGGGCCGTCGGGAATTCCGCAGCTCCCGGGGGAGTCAGGATTTTGGTGAATGTGGGGCGCGTTCCCTGAAATATCGGGAAACACTCGGATTTGGTTTCAGGCAGCGCACCACTAAAGTAATCCTCACTCTTAAGTTCCTGTGGCAGTTCGCCGCCCCAGGTGGAACTTCCCCTCCCTGACTGSGGGTAATTGCTGTTAATTAGGGCCTAATTGCAGCCATTAGCGCCTCGTTTGTCTCGGCTGCTCGGGCAGGGAGTTTGTGTTCTTCGCGCCGGGTGAACCCGAAATTATTTGCTGGCTATTTGGGCAGGTGTTTCGCACAGAGCGAGCATTTTGCGTGTGGAACGCCCTCTGCAGAGCCATCGGAGCCGGCCCGCGGGTGTGCGGTGCCTTCCCTCGCGTGGGAAGCGAGTCTGTGCACGGTGAAACGATCACGGAGTCTGTGATTTCATCCTGGGCAGTTTGAATTTCCCCGCGTGTGGATGTGCCTCGGCTCTGCCCACACCAGGGCCAGGCGGAGGAGCCGTCCCACCAACCTGCGGGGTGCAGCCCTGCCCCAAAACCACCCCGCAGACCCCCCAAAGTGTGCCATGGATGCCCGTGCAGCCGCTGCTCCCCCGCCCCGGCCGTGCCCGCTGCAAGGGCCGTGTCCCCTGCGTGCCCAGGAGGGCTCCGGGGGCTCTGCTGGGCTGCACCTGCGGGGTTTGGGCTGCTCCCAGCCCTGGGAGGCTCTGCTGGGCCGTCCCTGTGGGGTTGGAGCTGTTTGGGCTGTACCTGTGGGGTTGGAGCTGTTCCAGCCCCATGGCAGGGGTCCCTCCTGCTCACAGCAGCTGTTCTGTCACCTCACCTGTCCCAGGGGATGGGGTGCGTGTCCCTCAGGGAGCTGCTCTGTGCCCCCTCCCAGGTTTGCCAGGTCCGTGGCAGCAGTGCTGGAGCAGACAGAGGGCCCTGCTGTGTGCAGACAGACAGACAGCAGCGTGCTGTGCGCACCTGGAGCACTGCCAGGGGAACATGGAAAGCAGATGTTGGGCTGGGACCTGCTGGAGAAGCCCCAGGCCCTCGCTTCCCCCCGTGCCTCTGTGGCCAGGGCTGGGGCCGGGGGCTCTGCGGGGCTTGGAGCAGCTCTGGTGAGGGGAATGTCAGCCCTGGTGAGAGGGAGAGTGTGCGCTCAGCCCTGGTGAGAGGAGAGTGTGCGCTCAGCCCTGGTGAGAGGAGAGTGTGCGCTCAGCCCTGGTGAGAGGAGAGTGTGCGCTCAGCCCTGGTGAGGGCGATGTCTGCTCTCGTGGTGTTCGCAGAGCACAGAGACAGCCAGGAGTGCTGTGACACAGTGGCTGAGGGCAATGCCTGCTCTCTGCTCTTGGTGCAGCCCTGGYGAGGGCGATGTCTGCTCTCGTGGYRYTCGCAGAGCACAGGAACAGCCAGGAGTGCTGTGACGCAGGGGCTGAGGCAGGATCAGGAGCCGAGGTGCTCCCACTGCTGTTCCGTGCTCCTAGGGCAGCCTGGAGCTGCTCTGGGTTCCCGSGGTGGCCGCTGCGGGCAGCTGGGTGTGGGACCGCTCAGAGTCCGCCCTGCCCGCCCAGACCAGCCCTGCTCCTTCTTTGGGGCAGCGTTGGGGATCTGGGCCCTTCCCCACGGGTTTGGGCCAGACCCTCACATCCCTTGGAACTTCCCAAAGAAAGACCCCGATGGGCTCCACAAACCTCCCAGACTCCACCAGCCAGGGAGTGGGAATGCTCCCGCTTCTCCTTTGCCCTTTGCTGTGTCACCTGGTGCTTGGTGTGTCTGCACCATGGAAAGGGATCCCAATTCAAGGCTCTGCAGACATTGCTGTTCCTGCCAGCCCTGGCTCCTGCAGCTGGGATGTGGCAGAGGAGCAGTTCCTCAGCACAGGAGGTGTCTGGGGGAGCTGGAAGCCTTTCTGYAGCTTGGGGTTTCTCTGCTCTCAGCAGCAAACAAAAAAGAACATCGGGAATTTTGCAGGAATTTTATTCTGTCTTGCCCATAGGCTCTGCTTGAGGATTTCCAAAGGGGTTTGGTGGTTCAGGGCTGGAGAGAGGAGAYAAAGGCTGCTGCAGGGAGCAGGGATCAGTTTTGCCGAGCAGGAAAGCTTCAGCGGGGTGATTTTTCTCTTGGAGTGCAGAGCAGCGCGGTTGGGAAATCCACGCTGGAGAGGATGTTCTGAGGGACTTGTGCCTTCCCTGCTCCAGGCCATGTGTGCAGCTGGAGCCGCCCCAGCCCTGGCTGACTTTCAGGGCAGATTGGGAAACTAATTGGATCCAAATGGCCCGATCTGGCTCCCCTGGCTGTGGAGTATCTGGGACCCGATGGGTGATCTGGGCTGTTAAATGGCTTTTGTGTAGGGCAGTCCCGCAGGTGAGGGCCTGGCTGTGCCTGATGGCTCGGGCAGGACTTTCCTCTGGAAAAGAAAACCAGCATTTGGAGGGGATTAACCTTTTGCCGAGGAAACTCCTGCCAAGGGTGTGTCACTGCTGGCAGGAGCAATCTCTGGATGCTGTTGGACGTAGTGGTCTGTGCTTTCATTTGAGGGTGCCTCTGGTTTTGGGATTCTTTATAGAGTCTTTATGGAGTGTTAATCCGAGACATCCCTTTCCTACCGCTCAGGGAAGGGCAGGGTGGGCAGGGGGCACTCCGTGTGACTGTGCTTGAACTTTGCCTTCCTTGCCCCTGGGGAGATTGTTCTGATCCCTGCTTCATGTCCTGTGCAGTGGAGAAAAGCCTGAGCTGGGGAGAGGAGAGCTGAGCTGTTCTCCAGGCAGGGATTTCCTTGAGCACAGCTCGGGAAGGAAGGACAGTGCTGGGATTGTACCGGGGAGGACACTGGACAGTGCTGTGGGTCATTGTCCCATGGAGGACACTGGACAGTGCTGTGGTGACTGTCCCGGGGAGGACACTGGACAGTGCTGTGGGTCATTGTCCCATGGAGGACGCTGGACAGTGCTGTGGTGACTGTCCTGGGGAGGATGCTGGACAGTGCTGTGGGTCATTGTCCCATGGAGGACACTGGACAGTGCTGTGGGTCATTGTCCCATGGAGGACACTCCTGTTTCTGGGACACCTGTGCTCCTGTGCCCGGGCTCCTCGGGTGTTGGTGTCTCCTGGAAATCCCATCCAATCCCCATGCAGGAACGTGTGAGGGATGCAGGGAAGGGCAAGCACAGCTCTTGGGGACGCTTGTAGAGGAGCAGAGCGTGGGTTTCACTGTGCGTGGCTGACCTGAGGGTTTCCATGYGCCGCCCATGTCCTGCTGCCCCTCTGGTGTGTCCAGGGCTGAGCCCTGCTGATGGAGCAGCCTGTGCACAGCCTCTGCTCTGGGCAGGAGGGAGAGCAGCTCCTSCAGAAATCTCCACAAAGCTCCTCGGGTGGCTCTGGGAGTGCTGCAGGACCCTGGGAGTGCTGCTTTCCCTTCTGGTGAGCCGTGGTGTGACAATGGGGAGAGTTTCCTGTGCTGAGTGAGGCTGGGGCTGACAGGCGGCTGCTGCTGGTGGCAGATACAGAAAGGGTCACAGAGTGGTGACACGAGTGGTGACAGAGGGCTCGGAGTGCTGCCTTGATGACAGAGCTGGTCACAGCGCCCTCCCAGCTGGTAATGGAAGGGAGAGGCTGGGCCAGGGCAGGGCTGCTCAGGCACAGAGCTCAGCCCCAGCTGCCTGGGCCGGGGCCCTGCTGCCCCTGGGACATTCCCCAAGCAATCCRGGCCTGTCCCTCCCTCTCTGCGATGAATGGATGGGTCTGGGGTGTGTGACACCCACAGGGACAGGGAGTAGGAAAGTGAGGTCATCCTGACCTCAGATCACTCAGGTCATTCAGGGAGGCTCCCAAAAACACACAGCCCCCACCAGAACTCAGCAACCACAACTCCTGGAGGGAATTTCTTCCCTGGATGTGTAAGTTTTATTTTTATCCTCATGTGCAGCTGCTGCACATGAGGATAAAAATAATTTTTTACAAAAAATGTACTGTAAATTTTACTTTTACAAAAATTTTTTTGTAATTTCTTTTTTTTTATCCTCATGGCAGCTGCTGCTCTGGACGCCCCAGGGCTGGGGGGGATCTGTGCAGTGGGGCAGGGGGAAAACACAACAGAAAGGAGGGACTGGTGCAGCTGAAGCACCCCAGAAGGGCATTTAATGACACCATGAATGTGACAGCCCCAGGGATAACCCATGTGCAGGCCAGGCTCGTGTGCCCCGGCCCTGCCCGGGTTATATTTGGTGGTGGGTCTGGGCAGGGTTTCCTTTCCTGCCCTCGAGTTTGAGGGACTGGGCAGGGGAGGCTCCTGGCCAGGGAAGGGGAATTGCACAAACAGAGCCGGAGCTGGTTGGACGCTGTGTGTTCCTGTCTCGCATTTCTGGCGTGGCAGGGAGGTGTCCCAGCCCTGCAGCATCTCCCTGCTCAGAACAGCTGCTGTCCCAGCCCGGCCCGAGGTGTCCGGGACGGTTTGTGTCCAGAGGCCCCTCCTGGGAACACGGGGTGGGGCAGGGCAGGGAGGGACGGCCCTGTCCCTCCTCTCCTGCCCCAGGGACAAGGGCTGAGTGCTGGGCACGGCCCTGTCCCTCCTCTCCCTGCCCCATGAGCGAGGGCTGAGTGCTGGGCACAGCCCTGTCCCTCCTCTCCCGCCCCAGGGACAAGGACTGAGTGCTGGGCACGGCCCTGTCCCTCCTCTCCTGCCCCATGAGTGAGGGCAGAGTGCTGGGCACAGCCCCGTCCCTCCTCTCCCTGCCCCATGAACAGCCTGCCCATGTGGGTGCTGGGCAGGGCCTTGTCCCTCCTTTCCTGCCCCATGAGCAGCCTGCCCAGGCCCAGTGCTGTCCCCAGCCCTCGGGTTTAGAAGGATTTGGGGCTGGCACGGCCCTGTCCCTCCTCTCCTGCCCCATGGACAGCCTGCCCAGGCCCAGTGCTGTCCCCAGCCCTCGGGTTTAGAAGCTCTGGGTGTGACGCTTGGGGACAGGGCGTGGGGGTGGCCTTGGCAGTGCTGAGGGAATGGCTGGACCTGGCGATCTTGGGGCTTTTCCAGCTGAATTCCATGAATCTTTGATTTCAGAGGGCCAGGGCTGGGGTTTGAAACCCTGAGTGCAGCGGAGCCAAGAGCCTGGAGCAGGGAATTCTGCCCTGGAGCGRTGCTGCTGGCCCGGAGCTCAGGAGATGTTTGGGCAGTGACATCTCCGGGCTGCAGCTGGAGGGGCTGAGCCCAGCAGGGGCCAGTCTGGGAGCGTGAGAGGCCGGGATGAGCAGGAACAGCCCAGCCCTGGGCCTGGAATGTCCTGGTGTCACTTGTCCCGTCCCTGCTCCTCTCGGCCCCGTGCTGCTGGCGCTGCCTGGGAACGTTTCCCCGTGCTAAGGGGAATTTCATGGCAGGATGAAAACAAACAGGGCGAGTTTTCCATTTGGAGGGATTGTTTTCACTGAAAAGTGAGATTTTCTGTTCTCTTGCCTGAACACGTTTTTGATGCAGAGTGGATGTTTTCCAGTTTTTCATCTTGTCAGAAAGTCAGCAGCTCTCAGAAGCAGATTTATTCCAGCAAAATCCTTTCAGGCTGGAGCTTTTTCTTCCCAGCTCCTTTTCAGCCAGCTCAACTCATTTTAGCTGTTGGGGTTGGATGTCTCCTCATCTCAGTGCCTTCACACAGAAATCCTTTTCCCATTTTAGACAGCAGGATTTTAGTGAAAGCAGGGAAAACCGTAAAGCAGAAAAGTCTCCATTTTGTTATTAAAAACGTGTTGGGCGCTGCCCAGGCTCCCAGGGAACGGGCACAGCCCYGAGGCTGCCAGAGCTCCAGGAGCCTTTGGRCAGCCAGGGATGSMCAGGGTGGGGCTGTTGGGGGTCTGGGCAGGGTCGGGGGCTGCACTGGGTGGTCCTGGGGTCCCTGGCTGTGGTTTGCAGCCTTTGGACACCCAGGGATGGACAGGGGTGATTGTTTGGGGCTGGGCTGGGCGGTGCTGGGGGTCCCTGGCTGTGGTTTGCAGCCTTTGGACACCCAGGGATGGACAGGGGGGATTGTTTGGGGCTGGGCTGGGCGGTGCTGGGGGTCCCTGGCTGTGGTTTGCAGCCTTTGGACATCCAGGGATGGACAGGGGGGATTGTTTGGGGCTGGGCAGGGCCGGGGGCTGGGCTGGCTGATCCTGGGGTCCCTGGCTGTGGTTCTCAGCACAGCCCCTGCCCTGGGTGGCTGAGGCTGCTCCCCCTGTCCCGGGGAGCCCCGGCGGGCTGGGCCCGGCTGCTCTCTGGGAGTTTCCATCAGATGGAGCTGTGGATGTGCTCTGGGCTCCCCGGCCTCCCCCGGAGTGCCTCGGTTCTCACCGGGGGACATTCCCTGGCTGCCCGGAGGTGCGGGTGGTGGGACAGCTCCGGGGGCACACGGGGGACAGCAGGGCTCTGTGTCCCCTCTGTGTCCCTGTCAGCAGCCCTGGCACCAGGACTTGCCTGAGCCACCCTCCTGCACCTGCAGTGGGGAAGGAAAGGGGAAAGGAAAGGGAAATTTCAGGAAAGGAAAGGTGCTCTTTGTCCCCTGGTGCCGAGGAGGGGAAGCCTCTGCACGCAGCAGCAGCTGCAGCCCTGGCGTTAATGGGACATGAATCCTCTGAACTCCTTCAGGAGGGAATTCTGCCTTGGGAATGGGGAGCCCTGGCAGTTTCCTGCCCCAGAGGGCTCAGACCTGCCCAGGAACAGCAACTCTGGGGCAGAGCTGTGGTGTGGAATTGCCCCAGTGAAGCTGGGAGGTGTCCCCAGCCCCGCTGGAGCAGCAGCCCAGCCTGGTCCGTGCAGGGACAGGAGGGGCTGAGGCGGTGTCACCCCTGGGGACAGCTGGGGACCTCGGCGGGAGCAGCCCCAGCAGGGTTGGGTGCAGGCTGAGCTCAGCTCAGCGGGAGCTGCTGTCCCTTTCCAAAGGGCTCCTGTCCCTGGGGCTCAGCACGGGCTCCCTGCAGCATCTCCGGCTCTGGGGCTTCTCCAGGCTCTGCCCTGAGCCTGCTGGAGCACTGAGGCTTTGGGGGGCAGGAGGCGGATGTGGAGCCACTTCTGAGCATCTTGCCCTTTGCAGCCTGCTTCATCTGCATTGGAGTGCAGGGCACTGTGTCTCCCCGGGGGAAAAATGCCCAGAAATTCCACAGAMCCTTCAATATGGTTTCTGTTTTACAGCCAGACAAAAAGGGCCCCTTTGTGTGAGGGCTGAAAGGAACAGCCCAGTCCCACAGCCTCCCCAAAAGCTTAATGTCAACTATTTGCCTCCTTGTGCTTTCGCATAAACAAGCACTTTCTCTGGGGTTTCTGGGCTCYGGTGGCTTCCCCAGCTCGGTGCTCCCTGGTTGGTGGCTCCTGGGGCATGGACACGTCCCTGCTGCCCATCTCCCAGCCAGGGAGTACAGGGAAAGTGACCAAAGCTGGGCTTGGGGAGCAGAGAGCAGGGTTTAATTCCTGGCTCTGCTGCTTGTCTGCCAGCAGGGATGAGCTCTTGCTCAGAGATCTGGGCTGGCTGAAGCAGCAGAGCCTGGTGAGTGCCCCCGCTTACATCAGCCTGGCCCAGGGGCTGCCTCTGCTCCAGCTGGGGCATCCCCTTTCCTGCCCCGGGCATCTCCATCCTGCCAGGGGCATCCCCTGTCCTGCCCCGGGCATTCCCCCATCCTGCCCTGGGCTCCCCCTGCCTTGGTGCCTGCCCAAGCAGCAGCAGCTGAGGAGCTGCCCCTGCCCTCCTGGGGGTGTTTGTGGGGCCACTGGAGCGTTTGGGGTGTAGCACCAAGGATCTGTGTTCCCTTTGTGGATGTGTGTGCTCTCTTGCTCTTTATGAAAAGAACAGAGCAGAAGAGCAAACAGGGCTGATGGTCTGCAGAGAGCAGAGCTGGGCTGGCAGCAGAGGCAGCAGTGCTGCTGTGGGTATTGCTCAGGGTTATTGCACTGCTGGGGTTGTTGCTCAGGGTTATTGCACTGAGCAGAGGCAGCAGTGCTGCTGTGGGTATTGCTCAGGGTTATTGCACTGATGGGGTTGTTGCTCAGGGTTATTGCACTGCTGGGGTTGTTGCTCAGGGTTATTGCACTGCTGGGGTTGTTGCTCAGGGTTATTGCACTGCTGGGGTTGTTGCTCAGGGTTATTGCACTGCTGGGGTTGTTGCTCAGGGTTATTGCACTGCTGGGGTTGTTGCTCAGGGTTATTGCACTGCTGAGGTTGTTGTTCAGGTTCCCAGCTGTGCCCTGGCTTCTGCCTGTCCCAGGAGCGTAGCGGTGTCCCAGCAGTGTCCCAGGAGCATGGCAGTGTCCCAGCAGCGTGGCAGTGTCCCAGCAAGCCTGGGGATGCTCTGCTGCCTCTTCTGCTGCTGGGGGGGTCCCCCTCACTCGTTCCTCCTCCTCCCCTGGTGCTTCCCAGCCTTGGGGCTGTTTTTGTGGGAGGTCCCATGATCTGAACGTGGCTCCTGGGCTTGGTGAGGGCCCTGCTGCCCTGGAGAGGGGAGGGGGATGCGATCCCCAGGGATTCACTCCCGCCTCTTGGGAAGTGTTTGGGAGTGTGGTGCCCCGGCCTGGGGTGGGACTGTGGCCARTCATCCCCCCAGTGAGCCCCTGGCTCRGTGCCCAGTGGATCCAAAGGGYCCTGGATGGGCCCTTGTCCRCTCCACCTGGTGCTGGATCAAGCCCGTCCTGGGATAAACAGGAACAGAATACTTGTTGAGCTATTTGTTCCTCCTGTTGGCTTTTCACTGCAGCCCCAGCACCTAGACAAGGTTTTTCACCTTCCCTGGAATCTGTCACGGGATCCTGACTTCCCAAATCTGCCCTGCTGCCTCTTGTGTGGCTCTGTTCCTGCTCCTCCCCTTCCAGAGCCTGTGATCCTCTCTTTCCATCTCCCTCACACACACAGGGAGGAGCTTGGCTCGGAGCTGCTCATGGACAGCTTCAAACAGTACAACCAGATGAATGAATAAAGAGGATTTTTGTTGCTCTTATCCTTTCATCAGCTCGATTTGGTTCCCAGCAGTTGATTTTGCAATTGCTGTTCCATCTTTGTGCTGAGGGTCAAATTTAAACCCTGCTGGAGATGGGAGCAGAGTGCTGTGGGGTTGTACAGGACAAGGAAGGGCTGAATTCGGAGTTCTGCTCCTGGCAGAGGAGCACTTGGTTCTGCTCATTTTGCTGTGCTCAGGGGCTGGAGAACCCTTGGATGGAGCCTTGGGGGCAGGAGGTCTGTGCTGAGGCTCGGCCATGCAGGCTGGGCAGGTAAAATGCAGCATGAGGGTGTTCCCAAAGTGCCCGTCAGCCTGCCTGGCCCCCAGCTTTGGGGCAGGGGGATTCAGCTGCTGCTCCTTCCCGGGTGCTCCAGGAGTTTCTGTGCTTCCGCTTGCTTGTAGGGGATGTTTCAGCGTGAATGCAAACCCGGTGTCAGTGGGAGATTGTAGGGTCATTAATGCTGGAAAAGGCCTTTAGGGCTGGCTCCAGCATGGATCCCACAGTGCCGCCTCCAGCCCAGGGCTCTGAGTGCTGTGCTCTGCACCCCAGACAGGACCCTGTCCCTGTCCCTGGAGGGGCTGCAGGGACCCTGTCCCTGTCCCTGGAGGGGCTGCAGGGACCCTGTCCCTGTCCCTGGAGGGGCTGCAGGGACCCTGTCCCTGGAGGGGCTGCAGGGACCCTGTCCCTGGGCCTGGGTCTGGGGGCTGCAGGGACCCTCTGCCTGGGCCTGGCGGGGCTGCAGGGACCCTCTGCCTGGGCCTGGGGGGGCTGCAGGGACCCTGTCCCTGTGCCTGGGTCTGGGGGCTGCAGGGACCCTGTCCCTGTGCCTGGAGGGGCTGCAGGGACCTGTGAGTGCCCAGGCTGCTCCTGCCTGCCCTGGCCATGGGGAGCCCTGGGTGGAATCCCCTGCCCAACCCTGGATGTGTCAGCTCCTGCAGGGCAGGCCACTGCAGCCAGGAATGAGGGGAGTTGAGGGGGCCCAGGGCCTGACAGCAGGGACTGCCTTAAAACAAATGAAAGAACCTAGGGAGAAATATTTCTAATGACTGTGAACTTTAGGAACAGAAAAGAAAAGCTTATTCTTTGCAGAGGTCCCTCTGCAGGCTGTAATTTCATTTCCCCCATTTGCTTTTACTGCTTGCCTGGGCCCTGTCAGAGCCCCCTGATTTACAGGCGACAGCTCTGGCTGTTTGTCAGGCAGGGCTCTCTAAATATAAGAGTGTGAAAGCTGTCCCAGTGCCAGCAGCTCTGAGGGCTGAGCCCCTGAGCTGCAGCAGGAGGCACAGGGCTGGGTGAGGCACAGGGCTGGGTCCTTGTGGCTCTCATCAAAGCCTCCCTCCCTCCTTCCCTGGGC
>JACDOX010000537.1:140073-170061 GCA_014549065.1 Cardinalis cardinalis
GGGGGCTCTGGGGGGCTCTGAGAGCTCCGTGCCCTGCTGGAGCTGGGGGGTTCTGGGGGGGCTGTGAGAGCCCCGTGCCCTGCTGGAGCTGGGGGCTCTGGGCTGTGAGAGCCCCGTGCCCTGCTGGAGCTGGGGGGCTCTGGGGGGTTCTGGGCTGTGACAGTCCTGTGCCCTGCTGGAGCTGGGGTGTCCTGGGGGGTGAGAGCCCCTTGCTTTGCTGGCTGCAGTGCAGGGCACACGTCCCCAGTGCCCTGGACTCGGCAGTGCCCCCAGGGCAGGCAGCAAAGCCCGGAGCTCCCCCAGCCCAGAGGAACTCAAAGGCTGCAGGGAGGCTCTCCCTGAACTCAGTGTTTGATTTCTGATGGGTGCTGGGCACTGCTGAGAGCGTCACCAGTAAATGATGACATTTTCTGAGGCCACCACTGCTGTAATTACAGGAGTGATCCCAGGCTTAACCTTGGGGATGAGCAGAGCCTGCCCTGAGCATCTGTGGTTTGGTGGTTGTGACTCACCACGAGAGCTCGGGATGGGATTTGTGATGATTTATTCATGCCACATTTATTGTTTGGAAAGCTCAGTCAAATGCTGCTCTGGTTAGACTGAATAATTCAGCTGCCAGTCTGCTTTTGGTTCAGTTTTGATCTCTTTATTGCTTTCTCTCTAAGAGCCTCRTGTTCAGAGGTGAAAATCATCTCAGGGAATCATGGAATGGTTTGGGCTGGGAGGAAACCTAAAGCCCATCTCAGCCATGGGCAGGGACAGTCCCCACTGTCCCAGGCTGCTCCCAGCCCTGTCCAGCCCAGGCCACGCTGGGTTCTGGGGTTCTGTGGCTCTGTGAATGAGCAGCTGATCCCTTTCAGGCAGGGGCAGCATTCCTGGGAGCCAGGGGAATATTCCAGCGAGCGGAGGGGTGCCTGGGCTCTGCTGGGTACGTGCAGGCTCACAGGGCTGTATAAAGGATCTGCAGCTGGGTATTTTCAGCAGGGCAGCTTCTGACCCAGGGTAATGCTGTATTAATAGACAGCAGAATGCAGAGCTGTGACACAAAGATTGACAGCTCTTGGCAGCAGATTTTGTACTCAGGTATCTAAATGTATCCCTTGAAATTCCAGTTTGGCCAGCCTGGGCTGCCGTGCTGAGAGCTGGCACCTCTGCTTCCCATCAGCTTCCCGGGCTCAGCCTGGTTTTGTTCTTTCWTTCTGAGCTAAACTGGTCGGGGCTCAGCACAAGCTGTGTCCTCACGTGTCCGCCCAAACTGGATGTGCCCCAGCACAACTGGGTGGGGACAGTGTGTAATTTTAGTGATGTTGCAGCTGTTGRAGTTGTAGTCAGAATTAAGGAACAAGGTTTAATTACTCGAATAAATGGTGGTGGTGTAAACAGCCTGTCCAATTCCCTGGGGTACTCAGAGATCTGGGATTTTGGGATCACAGACTGTGCACTTGGCAGCTRCTTGAGAGTCACTGTGGTATTTGTCTGTGTTACCTGTGCCAATTCTTCTCTTTGCAGCTTTTAGGACGTGTGAGTGGCGCTCTAGGCTGGATTCTAGGAACAGGTTCCTCCCCAAGGGTGCAGGTGCCCGTTCCCTGCACTGCCCAGGGAACGGGCACAGCCCCGAGGCTGCCGGAGCTCCAGGAGCCTTTGGACATCCAGGGATGCCCGGGGGGGATTGTTGGGGGTCTGGGAAGGGCCAGGGGTCCCCAGGGATCCTTGTGGGTCCCTCCCAGCTCGGGGCATTCTGTGATTCTGGTGGGASCAATCTTGGCCCCCGTGATGTCCCCACTGTCCCTGTGCTGCCCTGGCAGGTCCTGCCCAGCTGCACAGAGCACCCCTGGGCCATTTACAACGTTATCAAATGATTAYTGCCTAATTTAGCAAATGCTTCCAGAGCCCTGGGGTTGCCTCCCACATCAGTGGTGTCCCTGGCCGGGCMGTGATTCATCTGAACAGAATTAGCCACGGGCAGGGCGTGAGAGCCGGGCTGAGCTGGGAGCGTGCAGGGAGCAGAGCTGGGCTGCTCCAGGGTGGGTGTCCTGCTGGGGACAGGCTTGGCAGGCCTCCACTGCCATCGTTTCTCTGCTTTGGCTGCAGAAAAACCAACTGATGGGCTGAATGGTTTGTTCCAGGTTGACGGAGCTGATTCCTGCCCCGGCTGAGGCAGGACGTGTGTTTGGAGCAAAATGAAGATGTGCTGCACTTTGTGTACACCAAGCACTCTGGGTCCCATTTTCTGTCACTCTTTGGCCAGAGGCAGAGCTGCCACAGGGAGCCAGCTCAGGAGGGTGGCCTGGGGTCACCGGGACCTGGGAAACCCTCRGTGCAGTCCCAGTCTGCAGCTGCAGGAGCTGGGGCAATCCGGAGAAACTGAGGCTGTGAGAGGGCAGAAACACCAGCCTGGGTCCTCGATGAGCCATGGACACAGCTGGGAAACGAAGAAAATGAGAATATCCCCCCGGAGAAGGTGAGATGTGGAAGCTGCCACAGCAGAGCTGGTGTTCCCAGAAGCTGGGCAGAGACTCCCTGGGCAGAGACTCCCTGGGCTCAGCCCAGAGCCCCTCCCAGCCCCTCCTGTGCCTGCTCCCAGGCCAAGCCAGCCTGTGCTGGGCCATTCCAGGGCGGGTCAATGGCCAGGACGGGTCACAGAGCCCAGCCAGCATCACAGACCCACCCAGACCCCGCCCTGGGCACGGAACCCCGTCCATGGCAACACAGAGGCGGGCAGTGCCAGCGCCACCCCAGAGCCAGAGATGAGCAGCAGCCCCCCTGGGCGCCCCCAGGCCTGAGGGGGAGCCGTGCTCACCGAGGGAGGCCCCGCACGGCCGGTACTGACCCCAGCCCCAGCCCCAGCCCAGTGTGCCCGTGCCCGGGGGGCGGGCAGCCCCCATCCCGGCCTGGCTCGTCCCCAGGGCCGTGCAAGGGCGTTCATTCCAGCTGGAAATGCTGGAAAAGCAGTCCAGCCCATCCCCAAGGTTTTCCCCTCTCAAACACTTGTCTGTCGGTGACTGAAGGGGAAGGATTTGGTGKCAGGGTGGGAGCCAGGGAAAGCATCCCCCACTGTCCAAATGCTGCTCCCCRGTAAATAAGTGGCACAGGGGCAGGGAATGGCCGTGGCCTGTCCCCAGCAGGGACAAAGGGCTGCGGGGACTGGTTTGTGGGAGCAGCACACGCGGGGGTTTGGTGGAGCTCAGCACAGACCTCTCCTCCTTGGTTCTGCCAAGGTGACTCGGAGCCAGTCACACCTGGGAAAGATTTTGTGCTGAATTCGGGGGTGTGAGTGTCCCACTGCCCATCCCAAAGCCTTTGGCCAGGCTGGGTCCTGGGATCAGACTTGCTGGCCTGGGTTGGAGGGACCATCCCTGCCCACCTTCCACTGTCCCAGGTGCTCCCAGCCCCAGTGTCCAGCCTGGCCYTGGGCACTGCCGGGGATCCAGGGACAGCCACAGCTGCTCTGGGCACCCTGTGCCAGGGCCTGCCCACCCTGCCAGGGGAGGTCATTAGATTGACAGGGAAAATGAAGGAATAATGGGAAATAAGGAATTAAGGAATAAGGAAAACAAAGGTGTAAGATCTGTCATCCTCCTAAGCAGCCATGGCTTGTCTCTCTCCTCATTTCAAGACCTGATGCAAGATACCAACAGCAAAGTCGGTCTCAAATCCCTCCCTATCCAGATGCCTGGGATGCTGTCAGAGGGGATTTGCATTCAGGAGATTTAGGGGCTGTGGGGGTGCCCTGGGCAGGGCTGGTCCCATCACATGCTGTAAGAGGTACCACAAGGACAGGAACTTTCTGAGCAAGGTTTTCCTCTGCCCCCGTTGTGCAGGACCCGCACCAGCAGCATTCCAGGATGGAACTCTACGGCTATCCCTTGAAAGCCAAGTTTAACCAGCCACGGCCACCTCCTCCCAAGGTCCTGCCAGCGACCAACGTGGCCGCTGGCTACAAGAACCGYGTTCCCTATAACCCCTCCGAGAGCTTCAACATGCCATGGATGCCCAACTCCTACTACAAAGCAGCGGCCCTCAACCCCACCCTGTCTCCCCTCACCGAGAGCTTCCCGGGGCTCCCCCCCACCAAGATGATTCCTTTCATTTCCGAGAGACCCAGCGGGGTCTTCACCCGGCACACGCTGGACGACTGGCACAGGTCCAACATGACCAACTACAAGGAGTCGGAGACGACGCGGCACAACGCGGAGCGCCTGCGCGCCGACCTCACCCGCACCATCAAGGACGTGTACCAGCAGGCCAAGAGGACGCAGGGGGAGAGCACCAAGAACCTGGGYGAGCGCATCAATGACATCGAGTACTGGAAGTCCGAGCTCTGCATCGAGCTGGACGCCATGATCAGGGAGACCAACTCCCTGATGGACATGCAGAAACGGCTGGAGAGAGCCTTGGCCGACACCGAGGGCCCCTTCCAGGTAGGGACCCTGCAACCCCCAGCCCAAACATCTGCAGCCACTCAAGCCTCTCATAAAGTCCATCCCGGCCCTGTAACGTTGGAAAGGTTTCAAGAAGAGCCCATTAGCTGAGTCAGTGATAAACAAATCCCCTGCATCTGCTGCATCCTCCTCCAGCACATGCTGAGCACATCACTGCAGTGTTTGTTTAAGCAGATATTTCTGTATCCCAAATCCTGGCTTGGGACACAAAAGCCCAGGTCTTACTACGAGGCTCTGGGGAGGTCCACACTGGGCCTGACAGGGGTCCCTGCACTCTGCTGTGGTGGCTGGGGACACGAGGGCTCTGTCCCTTTGGTTCCCTGCTGATGTGACACTTGGCTGCTGCTGTCAGCTAACCCTCTGCCTCGGGCAGCTTTCTGCAGGCTGCCATCCTGTGCCCACCTGCACTTTCCCTTCCTGCCTCCCCCGCCACGGGCACAGTCCCTGCAGGGAGCCCTGTCCCTGCAGCCAGCGCTGATGTCACCCCTTGTCCCCACCAGGTCGCTCACAAGTGTTTGCTCAATCGGGAGAAGAGGATGGGCATCGACCTGGTCAACGACGACGTGGAGAAACAGCTCGTCACAGTGAGTGTGGCACACCCATCCCGTGACACAGCTGGTTCTACCCAAACTCCCCTGAACAAGTCTGGCAGCCCCCTTCTCTCCCTGGCTCTTCAGCGCTGCTGAGAGAACCCAACCTTCTTCAACCCCCAAACCTGCTGGGGCAGGGGCTGGTGCTCCCACCCAGCAGCGTGTCCGTGGGACGGGAAGGAAGAGCTGGAAAGGAGCTGGGTTTGTGTGGCTGATCGGGGTCCTCTGACCCTCCTAGGGGAGGCTGTGAGATGGCYCTGCCTTTCTGAGCCCTGCCTGCACTGATCTCGCTTTGTTTGTGTGATCTCTGTATCTGTAGCACATTCTGTATATTACACACACACGCGGAGAGGGCAGGGTGTGCCCGACAGCTTGTCTGCTTTCCCCAGCTATATTAGTTGGGCTAATAAAAGATAYTAACTACACTTGCCCAGCTCTGCTTTGCTCAGGGCAGAGTGGCTGCAGCAGGACTGTCACTGCGTGCTCAGGCAATGGATTTGATAGGAMTCATAAAAACTTGCACTCCAGCCTGCCTTTATCTAAGCTGTTTTAAATCATGAATTAAAAGCAAACATGGCACAGCAAATGGGATCCTAATGCAGGGTACAGTGAAATATATTCACTCCAAAAGCCTCACAAAACTGGGAAGGAAATTGCAGCCCCTGGGCCTCTGAAGCCGCTGCTGTCTTAGAAGATCTTTTGTTATGAGTCAGGCCCAGAAAAATTAGAAGATTACTTTGAAGGTCATGACGGTTTAAGAAAATTATCAGAGCTGATATCTCCATAATGCMGTTTAGGTTTTTTAATGTTTGGGATGCATTTAGGCTGTGCTTTCAGCTGGCTCCTGCATTCAAGAGGRATTGAAAGTCCCTGGGTTTGAAGCACTGAGCACCTGTGTCTGGAAACCCTCATGGGTGCAACAGGCTCGTGCTGGACCAAGGGAGCTGAGAGCAGCAGGAGCCTTCCCCCAGGGGAGCTGAACCCTGCCTAGAACTGAAAACCCCTAAACTGGGTTTACACCAAAGTTCTCTTATCCCATATGGATGGGATTTCTTGTGGGGAGGAAAATGCCTGGGACTGGGGGTGGGGGTGTGTGGCACCACTGGCCCAGGGCACCACTGTGCCCGCTCATGTCAGGCCAGGRTGCAGCCCTGTCTCCCTGTAATGGAGAGCAGCCCTGGCCATTGACGTCAAGAGGATGAAACTTGGGAACCCACCCTGAAAGTGATTTCAGAGGCCCCGGCTGTGACCACAACCCCCTCCTGTCCCCTCCCTGGCCCTGGCTGGCTCAGCTGCACAGGCGGGTGCCCTGGGGCTGGGGCTGGCACAGGTGGGTGCCTGGGGCTGGCACAGGTGGGTGCCCTGGGCTGGCACAGGTGGGTGCCCTGGGGTTGGGGCTGGCACAGGTGGGTGCCTTGGGGTTGGGGCTGGCACAGGTGGGTGCCCTGGGCTGGCACAGGTGGGTGCCTTGGGGTTGGGGCTGGCACAGGTGGGTGCCTGGGGCTGGAACAGGCGGGTGTCTTGGGGTTGGGGCTGGCACAGGTGGGTGCCCTGGAATTGGGGTCCCCTCCTGCCCCCCGTGCTTGCTGTGAGGGAAGGGGAATTCCTGCTGTGTGCCCCCAGGGCAGGAGTGCCCAGGATGTCTGAGCACGATGCTGATGGGGCTGTTCTGCCTTTGCCCAGGAAATCAAGATCATCAGGTCCTGCCGGGAGAGGCTGCAGCAGTGCCTGGACACGGTGAATGCCCAGATCATGTAAGGAGGGCTGGGGGCCCTKGCTGCAGGGCTGGTGTGTGTTTGCAGCTGTGCCCCAGCAGAGCCCTGCRGGTTCAGTCCCTGCAGGCTCTGGGGGAGGCTCTGGGGTGCTCTGGGAGCACAGAGGGGCTGAGAGCGCAGGGTGGGCACAGAACCATCCCACAGCTCCATCCCCACTGAGGCTGCTGTTGGCGTGCTCCAGGTGCAATAAGGAGGCCCGGCAGGAGCTGGAGAAGGACCTGGCTGACAAGCAGCTGGGCCACCACATCGACAACAAGTGCTACCAGCTGAAGAACACCTCCAGAGGCATCCACTTCTTCAAGGGCGTGGAGAGGATCGATGCCACGTGAGCTCTGGGGCCCGGCAGGCGCAGAGCAGGGAGCTGGGACTGCCCAGCCCTCTCTGGGGGCACATCCATCCTCCTGGAGACACCGCCCCRAGGGGTGCTTGCCCTCTGGGCTCTCCATGGGAGAGGAGCCCTCTGCTCGCAGCTGGATGCCGAACACCCGGCGGGCAAAAGCGAGCCCGACCTAATTAAACATTAGATGAGGGCTCAGAGCTCAGCCTGCAAACGAATTCAGCCCAGCACCTCTGCACAGCTCATTAAGTTTGTGCATGTTTTCAGAGATGTCTCAGTGCTTGCCTGAGTGCTCCTCACTGATGGGAAGTCTGGGGGCTCACCCCTATATGGAGAGGGCCTGGCAGAGAGCTGAAATGACCCAGGAAATCAAGAAATGAGAGCGTGGTCCTGGGACAGGGTTCCGCTGCTTTTGGGTGCCAGGAATTCAGCTTTGGCTTTGCAATTAATGAACAGTGACCTAACCCAGCACTCACAGAGAGATGCCCAAGTGGCAAAGGGCTGAGAGAATAAATCTGCTCACACAAACCCATGAAGTTTATGGAGAGGCACAGATTGAGACAATTTTTCTAGTAGTTTGAATAATCATTCACAGTAGAGCTCAGACATATTTAGACAGGCAAATGGATTGCAGAGGATTGAGGCTGAAATTCAGAGGGGGGTAAAATGTGCCGAGAATCAGCAGGTTTTAAATGGAGCTTATGTGGTATTTAAGTCTTTTGTTGACCTTGTTCTGGACTACTGCACAGGCAGGAACTTCATCCCAAATGCACAGACAGGGAACGGAGTGAGATCTAAAGCTCGTTCAGTTTAGTGGGAGACTGAGATGGGCTGTGAGCAGAAGGAATTGACTGAAGTGTGATCTGTGTGTCCTTGTGAGGCTGGGTATTCCTTGGCACTCAATGCCTCGAAGGTGCAAACAGGAGCTCCGATTGGAATCTCTGATTTTATGGGAGAATCTTTTGTTTGTCTGAGCTTTCACAAGTTATCTTTGTGAGCATTTCATAAATATCATCGAAGAAGCAGGGTCCAGCCCTCATTCCATAAATATCATCAAACTGCCTGCRTCCAGATGTGTCAGTTCCCTGTAGTTTAGTTCACAGCAGAGATTTCCTTGCCTCAGTCTGCAGCGGGGTTCCAAGGGCTGTGCTCTCCCCGCAGGGTCTCGGTGCCCGAGACGTGGGCCAGGTTCACGGACAACAACATCTTCCGCTCGCAGAGCGCGCGCGCGGCCTCGGCCAAGCTGCGCGCCAGCACCGAGAGCCTCCTGATGGGCACGGCCGACGAGATGTGGCGCCAGTTCAGCAAGGTCAACGACGCCTTCACCAGCCGCATCACCGAGATCGCCAACGCCAAGAGCAAGATCCAGACACACCTGGCCAAGGTACCGGCCCCGCCCTCCCCAGCGATGGCGGCTGTCCCTGGGCTCCCTGCCCGGCTCTGCCAGTGGGAGGAGGACAGCGGTGATGGGCGCTGGCTCGGAGCTGGGGGACGCATGGGAAGCTTCCTGGAAAGGACTCAGACCAGTGAAGTTTGCAGGGGCTGACAGCACATCCTTAAATAAGAGCCATTAAAACCTTTCCCTGATGGATGATCCATTCTTGCAAGCAGCAATTTTGGGAAGCTGGTAAYTCAATAGATCCATCACTGCTCCCAAACCTCCTCTGCTCCTAACTCTCCTCTGATGTGGCAGCAAGAGCAAAGATATTTTCCCTGAAAACTCTGCTGGATCTGGGCCTTAATGTGGCAGAGCAACAATGGCCTGAGCCCAGGGGCTGTTTATTGAACTTGGGTTTTTTCCTGCACCTGCAGGAGAGAAGGGAATGATGTGATCACTTGAGATCTCTTTTCATTGATTCCTGTGTTCTTTTCACCCCAGACACGGCAGGAAATCTTCCAGCTCGAGACCAAGATCCAAGTCATCCAGAAGACCATAAGGGACAAAGAGGTTCAGCTGAAGGTGGCTCAGACCCGGCTGGATGAGCGCTCGAGGAGACCCAACGTGGAGCTGTGCCGGGACGCCGCCCAGCTCCGGTGAGGCCGGGTGCCAGGGCCCAGGGGGCACTCAGGAGCATCTCTGCATGGCAAAATGGCTGTTTTCCCTAGATATTCCTTCCATAWGTGCCCTGCTCAGACCTAAAGCACTGAGCAGGTGTCCCAGCCCTCGGGTGCCATCTTCTCTCCTGCCTCACCCAGGTGGCTGCTTGTGCTCAGTTTTGGAGGATAAACCTCTTGCTTTCCCTGCTGTGGCCCTACAGCACCCTAAGGGGCTTAGGAGAAGGAGGGAGAGGGGCTTTTATACAGGCAGAGAGTGACAGGGCAAGGGGCAGTGGCTTTAAATTCAGAGATGGCAGGGACAGATGGGATATTGGGAAAGAATTCCTCTCTGGGAGGGTGGGCAGGCCCTGGCACAGAGCAGCTGKGGCTGCCCCTGCATCCCTGGCAGTGCCCAAAGCCAGGCTGGACACTGGGGCTKGGAGCAGCCTGGGACAGTGGGAGGTGTCACATGGCAGGGGTGGCACTGGATGGGCTTTAATGTCCCTTCCAACCCAAACCACTCYGGGATTCTGGTCTGTGATTCCATGATTCTGCTCTCTGACAGGCTGAGACTGAGAGCGCTGAGCCCCTTCCTTTTGGGTAGCTCCAAGGAAGGTGCACATGTGGAGCTGTCCTCCCCTCGCTGGGCACACTGGAAATCCTTTCAAGGACTTTGGGACTGTGTCCCAGGGAGTGGCCAGCAGCAGCCCTGGGAGGCACCCAAAGCTCACAGCTCCTCCTGGGAGCCCTCTGAGCACAGTTCTCCTTTCAAAGTGATTTAAAYCCAGCCCTGGAATTGGTTCAGCATCTAACACACTGCTGGCTTTTCCATCCTCCACTTGTTCCATGGCCCCTTTTAGTCTCTCCCAGTGTCCTGTCCTGCTGTGTGTGTCTCCTGTGCAGAACCCCTGCATGGGGAAATCCAGGAGGGTGAACCAACAAAGCCACAAACCCAAAGAGAAATGGGAAACCAGAGCTGCTCATCCCTGTTCTGGTGGCACGAGCTGCTCTGGCAGACGTGGCTGAGCATGTCCAGAGCTTTGGAACACACTTCTCCCCTCCTCCCCGTGGAGGTCGGGAGGAGCTCTGCCCTTGGCTCTCCCATAGCAGGGCACGGGGGTGGGAATCACCTGAGTGTGCTGATGGGGGGACCCCATGCCCAGAGGGCCCATCTGGGTGGGCACCACCCCACGGGGGCTCTGACGGGTCCCGCTGTTCTCCAGCCTTGTCCAGGAGGTGAACGAGATCAACGAGACGCTGCGGAACCTGCACCAGTGCCTGCGTGCCTCCGAGGACATGCTGCAGATGCTGGTGCGCTCCAAGGGGGTCCTGGAGCACGACCTGGTGGTCAAGAACAACTCTCTGTTCATCGACCAGGAGCGCTGCATGGGCATGCGCAAGAGCTACCCCAGCACCGTGCAGATCCTGGGCTACGTCTCRGCCGGGCTCACCTGAGCGCCCGGCGCCCACGGCACGACACGTCCCCCTTTCYCCCAGCTGCTTTGCAAATATATTGCTGCAATTTCACAACTTTGTTAGCGTTTCATTTCCTGGTGTAAACTCTGCGTGGAAATTAAACGAGGGTTTTGTTTGTTGSGTTACCAGGATGATTCTTTTCCTTTGTGTTTTCTCTTTCACCGCGTGCCAGGAAGGAGCTGAAAATATCCTGTATGTCACCAAACCCACCCACGGGGATGCATCCCTACCCTTCCAGTCTGTGCTTTCAGGAGAAAAACTGTTGCRTCTTCCTCCTTTTGAGTGTGTGTGATGTGGAGAAGGCACAAGGGGAAGTAAAGCCACTTGTCAGAATAATGAGCTGCTGACATCCAGGATGGATTTTTAATGGTGCAGCAGAAGAAACACAAACTGTCCCGGAAAGAGTTGCAGTTTGTGCTGTTCCTAAAATAGAAAAATGTGCATTTTAAGCGGATTTCTAATGATAATTGTCTTGCTTTTGAAAAATGTTAAATGCCATCAAAAATGTCAGTGCCGGGGTCTTAAAAAGAGGAAGTAGATTCCACTTGGAGAAAGTTCATTRAAGAAAATGCTGTGGGTTTAATTTTGGGTTCCTGGTTTAACTTCTCACATGTAGTTCCTTGGCGGGAGCACCAAAGCACTTTGAAGACAAAGAGATTAATCGCTGTTTAAGCCCCTCTGGCTGCACGGAGCCTTCTCTCCTGCTGTAAGTCCTGATTTTACCAAGCACTGGAATCTCCAAAGGGATAAGTCTTCAATCAATCTGAGGCTGAGTGTGAAAGTCACGTTGCAGTTTCTCTCCTTAGGCTATCGCAACTCTTGAGTCTTWTAACCTCAGCTGTTGAGCTCAGTCTAAAGCCCGTGGGCACCAGGAATCCCAAAGGGGCAGAAGCTCGAGTCCCTCCCTCCCTCGGGAATCCAGGGCAGGGACCCCCAGCCCAGCRTGGGGCTCGCAGGAGCTGGGAGCCCTTTCCTTGTCTGCCACCCCCGATGGCTCCTCCTCGCCCCACAGACCCTCTGCCCTGCCCAGCCTCCCCATCCTGGCAGGATCTCCCTCCCAGCACCGGCCCTAAACAGGAAGCAATTGTCTTTCTAACCTTTTTTTTTCTTCACTAGCACTTTTGTCGRGACTAAAAATAGATTTCCTCTACTTTGTGTGTGTCCTGGGGCTGGAGCCCGTCGGAGGCAGCAGCCACCCTTTCAAAGGAAAGAGACAACCGTGAGCAGGAGAGACTGCCCAGCTGACCTCACCCTCCCTTTCTGCACTCCCCTGTGTCCCAAAGGAGCCAGGGCCAGCTGAGCTCAGYTCTTGTCAGCACCCTCTGGCCTCGGGCTGCCCCGTGCTCTTCCCTGYYTGTKCTCCTGTCCCCAGCCCCGCTGATCYTGGCTGCTCCCCTCGTCTGCAGACCCACTCCAGATGTTCTCAGGCAGAGCTGCCAGGCTTTGGGCCCCAGGAGTCTGTCCCCAGCTGAGCGTGGGGCAGCAGAGGCACCCACAGCCCTTTCCTGGAAGGCTCCAGCCTTGGAGTACCTGGAGCCAAGTCCTGGCACCAGCCACAGCTTTGCCTTCGCTTCACTTCCACCTTTGGTTTGAGTCATGTCAGAAATATCTGGGCTCTGTGTTACGGTGAGGGCACACCAGGATCAGTCTCCACTTTTCTCCAAGTTTGCTCTCAGAGCTCCCCAAACACTGATCTTTCCCAAGGCCAGCTCCTTTAGGGCTCTCTCCTGAGTGCCAGCAATTATGTGGTGYTGTAATTACCCAACTCCATTTTCTCTTGCTGTCCTGGCCTCCCGATGCTCCTTTCCACAGCACTGCCAAAGAGTTTCTTTCCTCTGTTTGAGCCATGACCAGAGGAATTTCAGCTTCAGCTCGTCTAATTTCTTTCACAAATACTTTCCACTTTCCTGCAGCAATTTCCCAGACATTAGAGAATTCCCAGGTCCCTCTGGGGTTGCGTTCTCTCCACGCCAGTTTTCCATAAGTTGACAGAACTGATGTTACTTCTTCTGGCAGCTGATATCCYCCAGCCCCCCCGACACGTTGATCAGGGCATCCTACGTGTGCTTCAGTGAGAGTTTCAGTGTGAGTCTCCTCCTCACCCCGAGGGGAGCCTGCCCTGCCACACAGCCCTGCCAAGAGGGGTCTCCAGGGACGGGTTTGGGTGCAGTTCCAGTGAGCACCAGGCTCTCCTGCACGGGGAGGGATTTGCTGTCCATGACAGAGCTGCTGCTGAGTGAAGCTGCCCCATGCAATCCCTGCAGGGCTGGCTTTGGGATTTGAGCAGCCTTTGATGTGCTGGGGAGATGAAACAACAGCCCTGCCTCCTYCTGCTGATGGCTGAGATGCCTTTGCTGCTGTGCCATTAAATGATTTCCTTTCAGGGATCATTTCTAAATCATGGCCCAGGCCCATCATCAGCCTTTCTGTACTGAGGGGATGGCTCCTTTCTCCGCCAGAACGACGTGTCTGCTTGTATTGCTATTTATTGCTGGTTTATTGCTGCCTCTATCAGCCAAGTTGCTGAGAAAGTTACTCTGTGGAAATTCCTTTGCATCTTAAAACCATATTCCCACCCTTCTGCATCATTCCATTTGCATCACTGCTGCAGACCTGGGTGTGTAAATTAATTGTTTACTGACTGGAGGAGAGACAATAAATTAATAAACCCAGGACACTGTTGCTTTGTGTCAGTCCGGGATCCAGGTGAACACTCCAGGCAGGGCTAGCAAGAAACTTCTCAGAAAGGAGATTTTGTTATTTAAGAAAACAAAAATCATTGAATGTCCTGGAAGGGTCTGATATGAATTTGGGTGAAATCAAAGCTTGCCAAAACCCATGTTAACAATGTATTGCATAACTAGTGCAGATTATTGTGCTCAAGGGAGAGAGAATTCCCCAAACAGCATCAGCAGTCAGAAAAAAAAACCAACACTAAACTCATTGCTATTATGGAAAAAAAGGGAGAAAACTTTGGCAAAATGCTAAAGGAAAATTTGGGCAGTGTAGGATCACAGAAATGCTTGTGCTGGCGCAGAGCACAGTGCAGCCTCTGGTGCAGCCCCTGCCAGAGCCAACAGGAGATGCTGAGATAAAAGCAGCRGGAGGCAGCAAGAACTCTGTGAGATTCTCCCAGCCCACTTTCCCAGCTTCCAGCAATCCCAAGGACTTCCTGAGCCGCCAGGGCTGTCCTTGGGTTTAATATCCCCCAATGGATTTGTTTCACACGCTCTCGTTCCAGTTCTCTGGGAGCTCGTGCAGCTTCCGCTGTGTCCCTCAGCAGGGATCCCCAGGGCAGCCGTGGCCCCTCTGGGGACCCTGCAGGGCACAGAAAAGGGGCCACACCTGGCACTGCTGGAGCCAAAGGTGTAAAACCCAGCGCTCTGGGCGAAGGTGTRGCTCGAAGCTGGGTTAGACCTGTGCCCTCTGCAGGGTCTGCTCTGCGCTGGCAGGAGAGGAGCACGAGGAGCAGCTCAGAAAGTACCTGAGGATGTTCCCAGTCCCAGCTGGGGAGCTCAGCTGATTTTTTGATGGTTTTAGGGTCAGTGGGTAAATGTTGGTGTCCTTGAAGTCAGTGGGATTTTCTCCTGTGATTTCAGCCTGGCTCTGTCAGTGCTGACACTAGCTTGGAGTGAAAAGCAAAAAGTTGGATGAAGTTGGTTTGGGGGCATGAATGCAGACAGGACTRAAGTATTCCATAAATTCTTCTTGAATTGGCAGAAAAAAAATCGGAAAAAATAAGTCAGTGCCTCCACAATACATTAGACACCCTTTGTTATTGAAGTTTGTTGAATATAAAGTCTCCCTATATGTTTTTTTCTGGTTGAAATACTTTTTCCCAATACCCATTCCACCGGTGTAAATGTATTTATATATTTACATACACATATATTCATCTATATATATATATATATACACACACACACACACAAATATATATGTATACATATATGTACCCATCTGCATGTGTGTTCTTTGAGGGAGCCCCATAGATCTTGCACAAAGTGCAGCCAAACCATATCTTGCTCTCCTCCTTTTCCTGGTGGCACAGTCATTTGAAAACAGGATTTTCCCCGCCTCGTTCCCTCCCCAGCCCCCAGGAGGGGTTTGCTGATGGCAGCGCAGATCTCGGCCCCTGCCCTTTGCATTTCAAACCCTCCTCGGAATGGTCGTGATCACCAGGGTAGGGAACAGGAAGCAAGTCCCTAAAATTGTGATGAGAGAGCAAAATGCGGGGTTAAACAAGTTCATCCTCACAAAGACATACAGAGGAAATGTTGCCTTTTTGTGTAGTTGGAAATGGTTTGTCTTAAGAGGGGTTTCCTTCACCTGGCCCGAGGAAAGGGATGAGCAGAGCCCTGAAGTGCTGGGTCGGTGGATGTCACGGCTAAATGAGCATTAGATCCCTTTCAGTCCATCCCTGCCTGGTCAGATCAGCATCTGAGCCCCATAAAGTGACAGAAACCCCATCTTCCCTCCTGGATTCTCATCATTTTATTCTAGAATTTCAAGCTGAAGCATCGCATTGAAAGTAGTCCCATGGAATAGATTCCAAGTGAGAAATCCACATTTTTAACCCAGAGTTTATACAACTCRTCAATCTTCCCAGCACAGCCAGTGGTCAATCCTGGCTGTACACAAAATTTATTGTGGTGCCTGTTCTGATTTTGGCGGGGGTGGCACTGCCAGCCCCGCTCACCCCGAGCCTGAGCAGGAGCAGCTCCGAGCCCCGGGGAGCACCGGGAGCTCCTCCAGCCCTTCCTGCCTTGGGTGGGACCTTGATCCTCCAGCAAAACCCCAGGGCTCTGCTGGGACCATCCTCACTGCTCTGTGTCCATCCTCACTGCCCTTCACTGCCCTGTGTCCATCCTCACTGCCCCTCACTGCCCTGTGTCCATCCTCACTGTCCCTCACTGCCCTGTGACCATCCTCATTGTCCCTCACTGCCCTGTGACCATCCTCATTGTCCCTCACTGCCCTGTGTCTATCCTCACTGCCCCTCACTGCCCTGTGTCCATCCTCAGTGTCCCTCACTGCCCTGTGACCATCCTCACTGTTCCTCACTGCCCTGTGACCATCCTTGGTGTCCCTCACTGCTCTGTGGCCATCCTCACTGTCCCTCACTGCCCTGTGACCATCCTCACTGCCCCTCACTGCTCTGTGACCATCCTCACTCCCTCGCCTCCTCTCCTCTCCTCCCTGGACAGGCTCCCTCCCACACCTCCATCTGATGTCAGGTGTGGAGAGGAGCTCTGGCCCAGCCCCAGAGCTCTGTCACAGCACTCACAGCAGCAGCTGATGTTTGTCGAAAGCCCTGCTCAGTTTGAACAGTTCACCTTCCCAAAAGAAGTGTCCAAGGAGCAGGGTAGTGATGTGCTCTTCTCTCTGGGCTTTCTCCACCGTTTCCAACTCATGGCTGTCAGCCAAAACTGGCTTTGYTACCCACAGACTGCTCTTTTCCCTGGTTTGACTGTCAGATATTTCTCCCCACGCCTAAGAAGCTGCTTTGGCACCTTTTTCAGAAGCAGAGCGGGGGTGGTTTGCTGTGCCAGGCTTGCGGAGGGGCTCAGGAGCTGCCAGTGRCCCCCAGCCTCCCTGTGCACCCCGCTCTGCTCCAGGGAGCAGCCTGGATCTTCAGTCCAGGAGCAGCAGCCRAGGTCTCACACCCGCAAACCCAGGTCAGAGAATGGTCTGTACCAGAGCCTGGGTGGCWGCCCTGGGGACAGGAGCTTTCCGAGACCTTTCCCTCTCAGCCCCGAGCGGGGGGCCCCTGCAGGCACCCGGGCCAGGACAGCCCCCATCAGCCTCGGTAGCCAGGAATGTTCTGATGGCGGCGCAGATGTTCCAGCCCTCTGGACGGCACTGACAGGCATCACAGGGTGCACAGGGACGGCAGCAGCAGAGGGATTGGCGGGATTTTTTGGAGGGGAAGGGAATTGCATCCTTTGGAATCTCGTTTCAGCCGCTCTGAGCTCCGCTCCCACTCGCTGGCCGATGCCTGCGCCGGGACCCCTTCCGTGAGTGTGAGGAGCCCGTGCTGCGGGAACACGSCTCTGCTTGCCAGGAGAGAGGAGCCAAGCACGCTTCCCCAGCTCCCCTCTCCCAGGATTTACAGTCCCGGTGGCTGGATGCCGAATTCCCTCCTTTGTGCAACAATGCGGGACGAGTCTGGAGCTGGTGCAGGAGAGGGGAGCGACGGGGGTCGGTGGGAATGCTCAGGACAGTGCAGAATCCTGGCGGGATTGTTTGGGAGCTGGGGGTGCACTCTGTGTGTGGGGGGTGTTTGAACACATTGGCTGTGCTCGAGGAATGAGCGAGGGCGGCAGCACAGCCACCCCTTCCCTCCCGAGCACCGGAGTCACAGAATCCCAGAGTGGTTTGGGTTGGAAGGGACCTCAAAGCCCCTCCAGTGCCACCCCTGCCATGGCAGGGACACCTCCCCCTGTCCCAGGGACACCTTCCCCTGTCCCAGGGACACCTTCCCCTGTCCCAGGCTGCTCCAAGCCCTGTCCAACCTGGCCCTGGGCACTGCCAGGGATGCAGGGGCAGCCCCAGCTGCTCTGGGCACCCTGTGCCAGGGCCTGCCCACCCTCACAGGGAACAATTCCTCATTCCCAATATCCCATCCAGACCTGCCCTCTGGCACTGGGAGCCATTCCCTGTGTCCTGTCCCTCCATGCCTTGTCCCAAGTCCCTCTCCAGCTCTCCTGGAGCCCCTTTAGGCACTGGGAGGGCTCTGAGCTCTCCCCAGAGCCTTGCCCAGGCAGAACAGCCCTAACTCTGAGTGTTCTCCAGAGCTGTGGAAAATCGCACCCTCCGTTTAGTGAAAAGTTGCTCAGTTCTACTTAATTTGGCTCTCGAGTGCTAAGAAAGGTCGACTCCAGTGCTAGAATCCCTTCAGCTCAGCCAGACGCTCGTTCCCCAAATCCTGCGCCACGGATCCCGTCCGAGGCTGCCCAAACCCCGCGACGTGCAGAGCTCTGTCCTCCCCGGCACGGCCGGTGCTGCTCACACCGCCCGGGGCTGCTCGGGGCTGCGGGACAGCCGCCCCCTCGGTGCTGCTCACACCGCCCGGGGCTGCTCGGGGCTGCGGGACAGCCGCCCCCTCGGTGCTGCTCACACCGCCCGGGGCTGCCCCCGCTGCGGGACAGCCGCCCCCTCGGGGCTGCTCGGAGAGCGGGGCACGGCCGCCGCTCCCCCGCCTTCCTCCACGGCTGCCCGGGCAGCGGGGGCTCAGGACAGCGGGCCGCTCGTCTCTTGTCCCCCTCAAATCTCCTCGCTGCGGGGCGGGAGCGGCTCGAGAGCCGCGTCCGGGGAAGGCGAGGGCTCCGGGAGCGGTTCCCGAGGGGAGGCGGCGGGGCCGGGCGCTGTCCCGTTTATAGGAGGGCGGCGGGCGGCGGCTGAGCCCTCCCCGTGCCGCAGACGCAAACGGGGCGGTGGCCCCGGTTAAAGGAGAAACTTGACAGCGCCGCCGCCCGCTCCGCTCCGCGCCCGCTCCGCCGCCGCCAGCGCGCTCCGCTCCGCCGCGATGTGAGTACGGAGCGCCCGTCCCGCCGGGGAACGGGAACACCGGGAACAGGGCCGGGGAGACCCCCGGGAAACGGAGACACCGGGAACAGGGCCGGGGAGACCCAACGGGGAACAGAGACACCGGGAACAGGGCCGGGGAGACCCAACGGGGATCCGCAGCCGAGACGGATGGCAGCAGCACCCCCGCTCTGGGGCTCTCCAAGGAGACGGGTCAGGGCGGCCCCCTCCCCTGTTCACCGAGGGGCAGACGGGCTGGGGAAGGTCCACCCCAGCTCGGGACAGGGTCCAGGAGAGGCTCTGCCGGGGGAGCCGAGGGGAGATGGGCGGAGGGCACCCCCGGAGAAGAGGGGCCGAGGCAGCCCGGTGGGCTGGAAGGGGCCGGGGCTGACGCCTCCTGCTCCCCGCCCCCTGCCTTCTCCCCGGGGGTCGCCAGGGCAGACGAGCCCGGTAGAATTCCCCGCGGGGTGGGGCCCGGCAGAATCACACACACTGCTCCCATGGGTAGGTGGGCGAGGCACCCCCGCTCCCCTTTCCCCGCTGCCCGATCCGGGGTAGGCCCTCGGGGGCGATAAGCCGGGCCCGAGCCCTCCCGCCCGGCGGGACCGGGGAGCACATTCCCTTGGGAGGAGAGGGGGACCGGACCCCTCTCGGGAGAGGGGCTGGGGGTGCCCTTGGGGGTCGCCTCCCTTTGAAAGTCCCCGGGAAGGGGACTGGGAGGAGCCCCCTCGGTGGGAGAGGGAGAGCACGCTCCGGGGAAGGTTTCGGGGGCCCCCGGGGGATATCGGGGAGCGGGCAGAGGGCTCGGACCCCTCTCCGTTGATGGGGCCCGCGGAGAGAGCCCGAGCGCCGGGCACTGCCCCAGCAGCATCCCCCGCGCCGGGCGGGGCAGAGCGSAGCGTTCCCGCTGCCCCGGACAGACAGACACACGCACTCAGCATCACCCCTGTCCCGCTGCAGCTCTGCCTCCAGCACCGCCAAGATGCTGCTCCTGCTGCTGGGGATCATCGTGCTGCACGTCACCGCGCTGGTGCTGCTCTTCGTCTCCACCATCGTCAGCGTGAGTCGGGATTTCCCCGCTCCGGGCTAACACCGGGCACGGCCGYGGCGTGGCAAGAGCAGGAGGGGTTGTTTTTGTTTATGGCTGGTTTTACAGCCTGGCTGTCAGCAGGAAGCCTTTGCGGGCTGGGTGCTGGTCTCAGTAACGATGGGGTTTGGGAGCCTGGGAGTTTGTGCTGTCAGAGGAAGCTGGTGGGTTGCTTGGCTGTGCTCTGTGGTGGTGCTCAGGGCATCCACGTCCGTACAGAGACACAAGGGCTGTTGGAAACCATCTCCTCATCCTCCCCAGGCTGGTTCACATCGAGGAGCAACCTCGGAGCACTCCAAATCCCTTCCTTTGGGGTGMTGCTGCTCTCCCCTTTCATAATGGAGCTCCACCTGCTATTGAGCTCCAGGCACAGGACAGAACAGCCRGGCCGAGCAGAGCCCCAGGACGGGGCTGGCTGGGCACTGACTCSTCAGCACAGCCGCCCTGCTCCCCAGCTCTCCTCCTCTGGGCTGGGAGTAAGGCACAGCCTCTTTTCCTAACCCAGCTTCCAAGGCTGACTCTGTATGAGCAGCGGCAGGAGCGAGGGCTGGATGCAGCCCCGAGGCTTCCCAGCACTGTCCCGGGGCTGCAGCCCAGCGAACACGTCAGCTGCTGGGGAGAGGCTGGAGTTGGCTTCGGGGCAGCTGCTCTGTGGAGCTGGTGGCTTCCAAGCTTGCTTCACCAGGGGCTTCTTTCCCGGTTCTTTTTTTTTTCTTTTTTTTTCTTTTTTTTTTTTTTTTTTTTTTTTGCTTTTTCTTTGTGGTAACAGTCACGGAAAACGTTACAAAAATCTTCCGAGCCGTTAGGAATCACGTGGAAGCATTCAAATATCCCGGCCAGGCAGCGGGCGAGGCCGGCCAGGGGAGGGAAGCGCGGCCCCGCGGGACTCGCTCCGTGCTCAAGGAGCATAAAGCGCTTCTGTTCCTGCGCCGCGGGGCTGAAGCGGTTAAAAGCAAATACCGGGACTGGCTTTCCAAACCCCTCTGGACGCAAAAGCGCGTCCCTGGGAGCGCCCGGCCGGGCAGGCACCCGGGGCTGCGGCTGCTCGGAGCCCGGGGGGACGCGGTGGCGCTGGGGGGACACGGCCGGGGGTGCGGGACCCGCTCACGGGCTGTGTCTGTCCCGCAGCAATGGCTGGTGAGCGGCGAGCACGCGGCAGACCTGTGGCAGAACTGCACCACCGGCAGCCCCTTCCAGTGCCTGGCATCCTCCTCCAACGGTGAGTGCCCCGGGATCGGGGCTGTGCCCTCGGATCGGGGCTGTGCCCCCTCCCCGGGATCGGGGCTGTGCCCTCGGATTGGGGCTGTGCCCCCATGGATTGGGGCTGTGCCCTCGGATTGGGGCTGTGCCCTCGGATTGGGGCTGTTCCCCCCGGGATCGGGGCTCTGCCCCCTCCCCGGGATCGGGGCTGTGCCCGGGATCGGGGCTGTGCCCCCCTGGGTCAGGGCTGTGTCCACCCGGGATCAGGGCTGTGTCCTAGATCGGGGCTGTGCCCTCGGATTGGGGCTGTGCCCCCCCGGGATCGGGGCTGTGCCCGGGATTGGGGCTGTGCCCCCCATGGACCGGGGCTGTGCCCCCCGGGATCAAGGCTGTGCCCCTGGGGTCGGGGCTGTGCCCTGGGATCGGGCCTGTGCCCCCATGGATTGGGGCTGTGCCCGGGATTGGGGCTGTGCCCCCATGGATCAGGGCTGTGCCCTGGGATCAGGGCTGTGCACCCCGGGATCACGGCTGTGCCCCCCATGGATCAGGGCTGTGCCCTGGATTGGGGCTGTGCCCTGGATCGGGGCTGTGCCCTGGATTGGGGCTGTGCCCCCCGGGATTGGGGCTGTGCCCCCCGGGATCGGGGCTGTTCCCCCCGGGATCGGGGCTGTGCCTGGATCAGGCCTGTTCCCCCCGGGATCTGGGCTGTGCCCTGGATCAGGGCTGTGCCCCCATGGATCAGGGCTGTGCCCGGGATCGGGGCTGTGCCCCCCGGGATCGGGGCTGTGCCCCCCGGGATCAGGGCTGCTCCCTCCCTCCGCGTTTGTTTTCCCCCAGGCTCCTACTGATTCCCGAGGGATTTCCCATACGGGTTGTTTGGGATTCCTCCTTGGATTTTCCTTTCCCCATCCCCTTGCCTGCTCTGCTCTGTCCCCCCTGGAGGAGCCCGGCTCTGCTGTGTCCCGGTGTGGGGCCACGGGGCTGGCCCGGCAGCGGGGGATCGCTCCCCGTCCCCTCCCGGTCCCTGAAGCTGTGATGGGGCCTAAGACGAGGACTGGACCCGCTGGCCCTGGCTCTGCCCGGCTGCCCTCGGGCTGAGGGGCAGCTCCTGGCAGCACCAGGGCAGGGTGACATGCTCAGGTGCACTGGAGGTGACGGCTCGAGCCCTTTTGGGGGTCTCCTGTAATTAGCACATCTTTCTTCTTGAAGGCACAAACACGAGGTGCTCCTTCGTGTGGCAGGCCACTGGGCCCTGTCACCCTGCTGGACACTGTGGGGCTCTTTTGGTGCAGCTCCCTCTCGCTCTGCTCGTGAGGGTTTGAAGGGTGCACACAGGGCCCTGAGGACACCTGATGCAGAGGACACCTGTCCCCTACCTGGGAATCTGTGCTGGTTTTGTGCTGGCACAGGCTGAGCTTTGGGCACAGCCCTGGCCCTGGGGTTTGCTGTGGGGGCTGAGCTGAGTGCCCCGACCCTTGATCCCCTGACCTGCGCACGGCCACCACGGGACCCCGCTGGTGAAGGCTGATGTCACAGCGAGTGACATCACCCCTGAGCTGTTTGCTGCGGTCAGCAGGGGAGGACAGTGTGCTGACACACCGTGACACGCACTTCCCAGGGTGACCAGTGGCACCAGGAGCACAAAATCCATGTCAGAGAGTTGGGCGAGCCCGTGCCTCAGTTTCCCTGGAAGACAGAGTTAATGCCGGTGGTGCTGGGGCCAGCATTTGTTTTGTTAGTTAGTAGGTTTTTGCTTTCCTGGGAGAACAGATTGTCCCAGTGCAGGCCCCAGTGCCAGAATCCCAGCACCATCACTGGGACACGGGCACAGCCATGCCATGTGGCCCTGGTGAGGGTCACAGTCACACGGGGAGCATTCCACGCTCCTGGAGGGTCCCTCAGTGACGAGAGGCTGTGGGAGGGTGTTTGGAGGTTCCTATCAGAGCCGCCATCCTTTGGGAGCGCACCCACCGCTGGCGGGGAGGCGATGCCCTGCTGTCCCCAGGCTGTCCCCAGGCTGTCCCCAGGCTGTCCCCAGGCTGTCCCCAGGCTGTCCCCGCTGTCCCCGCGCTCCCCGCTCTGGTTCCTCTGGCAGTCCCGGCCCCGCACAGGTCTCTGCTGACGCCTGCTGGTGTCCGGGCCAGCCGGGAGCGGCTGGATCGCATCCCGAGCCCCTGGAGCCGGGCCCGCATCAGCAGCCRGCCAGGCCGGCTATTGCAGCGTCGGCAGCCCCGCTGCAGGGCAGTCATGCGGGCTGCGAAAGTGCTGAGCCCCTGGTTGTGCTGAGCCCCTGATTGTGATGAAAGCAGCGCCTGCCCCCAGCAGCCCCGGAGCCCGGCGCTCTAAAGCCTCCCCAGATCTTTTTTGGCTTTTCACGCCCGCACGGCTCTTTCTGGATGTTTACAGGACGCTCTGCGGGGCTGTCAGCGCTGGGAGAGCCCTGTCCCAGCTGTGCTTGGGTGGTTTCCGCACGCCCGACGGTCCTGCCGGGCTGGGAGTGTCCTCTGCCCGTTCCCAGAGCCTCTGGAGCCTTTCCAGCGCTGATGTTCCRTCATTAAAGGGACAATGGCCACGATGATCTTGTTGAATATGCAGCTGAGCAGCTGAGTTGGGGTGACAGCCCTGACGCAGTGGCAGGTCCWTGGCAGGAGGGGTGGAATGAGCCCATCTGTAACGTCCCTTCCAACCCAAACCAGTTGGGATTCCAGGAAAGAGTGCCCCGGTGAGCTGCCCTGTGAGCAGGAGTTCACTGCGCTCCCTGGCAGCTCTCACCTATCCAAAGGCTCTGCTCTGGCTTCAGGACAAGGGGGCTCTGCTTGGACAAAGGCTTGTGCCCCGTTCACCCTGCGGCCAGGGTGTGGGAGCAGCGCTGCTGAGGACCTGCCTTCATCCTGAGGGACCCTGCACRCAGGGTCCRGAGCCCACCCTGCCGCAGGAGCACRRAATCAAAGGATATTTMCTGGGCTTATGGAGGGCTTTTCAGGTCTGTTTGTAAAAACAGTGAAAATGCCACGTGGTCTCCTCTCCAGCAGGTCCTCTGTCCCCTGTCACCGCTGCAAGAGCTGCTGTCAGCCACTCTTTGAGCAGCACTGAGGTCACAGGGCAAGGACACTGTGSCAGAGCCACCTCTGAGGCTCAGGCCTGTCTCCTGCCTCGTCCTCACCCCTTTCCTAGGAATATGCTTATCTTCAAAATCAGGAACAATCCCATACAAATACCACAAACCACCCTTGGTCACAGTTCTCAGAACAGAGGCTGTGAGCACTGGGCTCCAGAGAGCCATAAGAATTCATTTCCCTGTGCCTGGGATGGCACTGAATGGTTAATCCTGGARTGCCAAGGTGCTCTGGGGAACAGCAAGGGGTCCTCATTGGGAATTCTGRCAGAATTCCTGTCTTCACACGGGGCAGGTTTTGCTCTGGCCATCACCGTGGCCTCTGGGGTGTGGTTATTTGTTCTTCTCTTTACAGAAGGCAGTAGGACTCAGGGAGAGGAATTTGGGAGTTAAATGGTGCTGGGTCACCTGTGCTCATGATGGATGGGGATTTTGGGGGTGGTGATGCTGTGGTGCCCCCTTGGTCTCAGMTGAGCCTCCTCCCCTCTCCTGTCACACAGGGACCCTTTCCTTGGTAACCTTGGTGTGGATGCCCAGTGAGAAGCAGAACTTTTAAATCTAGGTGCCAGCAGGATTTGCTCTGGTTTCCCCTGGGCAGGCTCTGGGCTGCGCTCCTCGCCCTGCAGACCCTCCCGTGGGCATGGAGCAGTGCCAGCACTGCCAGGTGAGCSCTCAGCACTCTCAGCAGCCCTGGGCAGGCTCTGGGCTGTGCTCCTYGCCCTGCAGACCCTCCYGTGGGYATGGAGCAGTGCCAGGGCTGGGCACRGCATTGCCCAGGMGAGCACTCAGCAGTCTCAGCAGCCCTTGGGCACAGGTTGAGCTGGGCTCGGTGGGGCTGAGCTCCCACCTCCCCARTTCCCCATAGCSCTCGGTGTGTGAGGGCTGATCCATCCCCGCAGGAGCCCCGGACACATTCCCACTCCTTCTCCATGTACAACGCCTTCTTGTCGCTTTGATTTTTGCATCTGCTGTTAGATAATGCTTTTTTTTCTTCAAGAGGCCGAGAACTATGGAAAAAATGTAGCAATCTTAGCTTGGTTTGCGCTGTCAGACATTCCTGGAGGAGCCTTATCTGAGGAATCCAGCGGAGCGCGGCCTGTGGGCCGGCAGGGCCGCGTGCCAGCCCGGCCCGGCAGGGCTCTCCAGGAGATTCCAGCCCAGATCCCCAGACTGACATGGCCTCTCCTCCAAAAATGGCCTTTTCTTCCCTCAGCTGGATGCTCTGTGCAGGAAGGAAGATTTCTTTTCTGCTGTGCTCTCTCTGGTTGTGGCGGGAGCGCTGGAAGTGGGGAGGCCGTGGGGCCGTCCATGGGATCCCCCACCCTCCTGCACTGCCAGGAGATGTTTGTTCTTCCTGTTGTCTTCTCCCTTGAATTCACTTTTCCAAAACGTAAATTCATTTTGCTTGGTTTTTCTTGCTAGACCATGATGCAAAAGTACAAGGTTGATGTTTGCTGTTTACAGCTTAGTTTATTCATTATTATTTCAWCTTTCCCTTACGGTACRTAGTCTCTATTGCGCCARTGGTGTCTTTTTTATCGCCTACAYTGGGACTAGTAAATGCTTTGGTTTAGGGAGTAGCTTTGTTGTTCCAGGTCATATTCCAAGGCAGCTTCTCCCATGGCTGCCTTGTCCACAGGCAGGCTGGGGGTTTGGAGCTGTGTTAAAGGGAAAAGGGGCCTCTAAACCTTGGGAAGTGTCCATTCACTGAGTGCCAGGGGCCCTGTGGTGCCCACGCTGCTTTGCTGATGTGGTGGGCACAAGCAAAGCCCAGGTGGTTGCCCAGAGCAGATTTTATTAAAGTTGTTAATAATGGGTGACACCAGCTCAACTTGGGCAGGGCTGAAYCCTCTCTGCCAGCCCTGGGGGACTGAAACTCATCCCTTGGTGTTCTGAAATCACCTGAGGGGCATTSACAGGATCCCAGGATGGTTTGGCTTGGAAGGGGCCCAAAAGCCCACCAGTGCCACCCCTGCCATGGCAGGGACACCTTCCACGGCAGGGACACCTTCCACTGTCCCAGGGACAGCTTCCACTGTCCCAGGTGCTCCCAGCCCCAGTGTCCACCCTGGCCTTGGGCACTGCCAGCGATCCAGGGGCAGCCMCAGCTGCTCTGGGCACCCTGTGCCAGGGCCTGCCCACCTCCGGGTAAAGAATTTACTCCTAAAATCTAAAAATCTCCTATTCCAAGAGAATGTTTTATACTTCAGATCAGTTTGTCCCATAACTTTCTTGCCTTCAACAAGTAAAGGGATTTCCTCTGCTTAAAACCAATTTTTTATTGTTGCTTGTTCTTATGAAAGCCATCTGATAAGGAGAGGTTGGGACCTGGTGCTGGTTTTTTCTCAGCTGCCYCAGATGTCTTTGGCTCCCATTTTTTCTGTGAGAGGAGGGCTCAGACAGCCTTCCCTGCCATATCKGTGTTGTGGCCCACAGAGGAACAGGAGGAAGAGGGCAGAATGTGGCCAAAGGATGGCTGTCAAGCCAGAAGAAAGGGTGGGGGTGTGCCCTGCAGAGTGTGGTGCAGGAAAACCCTTCAACCTGCCTTTRTTTGGCCTTGGTGAGCCCCCTGGATGTCCCTGTGGGCTCAGGCAGAGTGACCCTGCCCCAGGTTTGAGGGCCAAGGCACCAGTGCTGCCCACTCCTGCTGCTGGACYGGCCATCCCTGGAGCCCTTGGGAGGACCTGGGCACGGAGCAATGGATCTGCCACCTCAGCACAGGCCAGCAAGAGGTCAGAGCCACCACCACGAGGGAGAGGAGCTGCCTTGGGCTCTGTGGAACTGCTGGAAGGAGTTTTTCGTGGTGCCAGCAGCTTTCTGCTGCCTCAGCTGCGTCAGGAGCGCCTCTGCAGGATGTGAGCTCTCGTGGGATGAGGCAGCTCTGGAGAGCTCTGGATCTCCTGCCCTCGTGGACTGCTTGGATGGAGCTTCAAGGAGAAGGAAAGGGAAGAGAGCCAAGAGGAAAAGAGGAGAGGAGAAGACAGAGGTTTGAGGGGTTCATCTCCATCTGCAGGAGCTCAGGAGAAGAGCAGGAGGCCTTGGAGGACTCGGAGCTCTGTGTTCAGTCTCTGCCTCGCTRCAGCCCCACAGGCACCGGAGCTTTTGTGGCCCTGGGGGTTCTGAGGGGCTCTGTCTGAAGGACAGCCCAGAGGGCTGCAGCTGAGCTGGTGTTTCTGCATCTCCAGTTCACCCTTTTCCCAGCCTCTTGTGGGCGTTTGAATTCAAAACCACTGCAAGTTCCAGCCTTTTGCTGCAACCTGGCCTCTTCAGAGGGGAGGATGTGAGCTGGGCTCAGGATCTCATCCTGCCTTGACGCCTGAGAGTGTGCTCTGGAAAAACTCTGCTCAGAARCCCTGGCTTTTCCTGGCAGCCTGGGCTGGTGCCTCTGTACCCGCGCTGTTCCTGACCCTGCTGAGACTCAGCTTGCAGCATGGAAGCAGCAGCTTTTACAGCTGGGGCGTGAATTTCCCTCCCTCCAGGTTTGGCTCTGTTATGTGCTGCACTTACCTCCTTAATGGATGTTTTCTTCTCCAGAAGTGGTTGCTTTTTAAATGCACAGTGTWCACACTTGGCAAAGGGAAAACTCCATCTGCAGAACCGTTCCCATCAGCTGCAGATCCCAGCATGGAGGGTTTTAATGCCCAGCACTCATTTAGGGAGCTCTTACAGCAGTGGATGAGCTCTAATAAGTGTCTTCAGGGTGCACTTTGGTTTTCCTCCTTGGCTGGGGCCAGAGAGGGCATGGGGGGTGTGAATTAAACCCYGGGGAGGCAGTGCCTGTCCTTCAAGGCCTCTGCTCCTGGCCAAGGGCACATTTTCACTGCCCTGTCAGTCCTCAAACCTCCCTGCAAGCAGGGCTGGGGCTCTGCTGCCAGGGGCTGGGCTGGCTGCGGTCTCTCTGGGAGATTCAGCTGCAATTCCTGCTCTGGGCTCCAGTTTCTGCTCTGGGTTTCTTTCTTTCCTGCTGGATTTTAGGGCAGTGAAACATGGTCTTTATCTTCCCAGCGCTGAAGTCTTCTCCCTGCTGTCATAAGCAGTGCTGTGAGCACATCAGGGCCTGCAGAACTTTAAGGAAAATTCGAATTTGCTTTGTAAGAACTCCTTGCTTTGTGTCTGGCTGCCTTTGTGACAGGGCTGTGCCCACTCCTGCCGGCTCTGCTCCGGAAGCGGCGTGCAGGGTGTTATCTGTCCTTTCCACGCTGCTTCCTTTCCTCCTTCCTCCTGAAGAACACAGATATAAACACAGGGCTGAAGAGATGCAGGGGGGAAAATGGGATAACCAGCTTGCTGCCCAGGGGAAACCACAAATAACAGCCTGGGAGTAAACAGTGCTGACAGCCCAGCTGCAGCTCTGGGAAACTTGCTGTGTTTGAGRCCCGAGGGCTGGGCACAGCACCAGCAGCAAAGGGTTAAAGGCATGTGGGGCTGAGCCCGTGGAGACCCCACCTGCAGTCGTAGGGGTGGTTTAAAATGTATTAAAGGCAATTAGCCGTCCTAATCCAGCTGGAGTCTGTGGGCAGCTGGAGTTAGTGGAGCTCTGGAGCTCGTGGGGCTCAGTCCTGGGCTGGGATCCTGCCCTTTGTTTTCACGGAGGCGGCCAGCGCAAGTCAGCAAAGGGCTGGATGTGAGCTCAGAGCTCCGGGCTGGGGGATCATCTCCTGCTTTCCCTGCTCCCAGGCTGGCTGCCCAAGCCCTCTGGCCACGGTGGGCTCCCCCCTCACGCTGCCTTTCTGTGCCTCTGACATGGCTCTTTATTACAATGGGATTCTGCAAAGCCCCTATAAATCATTTGCATTCAGAAGCAAAAACCGGGCAGGGGAGGCGGATGCAATTAAAGGGCAGCTCAGCTCAGCTCAGCTTTCCGTCTAGACAGCCGTCTCCTAAAATAACCAGCAGTGGGAGCATCCACCTCGAGCAGAAAGGCTCCTCTGGGCCGGATCCCGTGGCCTTTGCATCACAAAGGACTCGGCTTTCTGGTACTGGAGGCAGCTGCAGGGCTTGGCTGCGGCTCAGCCGGTGCCCGGGAAGTGCTGAGAGGAGAGCTCAGCTTCCCTGAGCTGGGATGGGATGGGGTGGGGTGGGAGCCCTGTCTGTGCCCAGCAGGGCTGAGAGGAGAGCTCAGCTTCCCCTCTGAGCTGGGATGGGAGCCCTGTCTGTGCTGAGGAACGGAGGCAGGTGCAGTTCAGCACTGCACATCCTCCAACCGCTTGGAGGTCTGATCTGAGCACGGATTTAGGATGATTTTGGTGGCGCTGGAGCTGCCTCATCCTGTTCCCACTGGCAGAGCACAGCCAGAGCTGCAGGGGCAGGTGGGGCTGAGGCAGTTTCCCTGCCCAGCTACCTGAGATAGGAGAAATCCATTGGACATTTTGTGCACATTGCAGTGAAATCCACGCTGGGATTTCCTGGAAGCAGCAGCTGGTGCACAGGGACCCGGTGTGTGCTGGAGTGAGGGAGGGGCAGCACTGGGACTGGGGAGCGCCAGGGAGGGGAAGGACCAGGCTGGCTGCGAGGAGCAGGGGCTGCATCTGCTCCATTGCCCGAACACCCAGAGGCAAGAGGCAGAGAGCAGGGGTGGAAATCCTGCTCCAGAGTCAGACACAGACCTGGCTCCGCGGCACAGGATGCTCCTGCAGCCCCGGGCTTGCTGGCACTGCCATGGGTCAGCACTGCCACGGGTCAGCACTGCCAGCCCAGCTGAAGGCTGTGCCTCACCCTCGGGTCCAAACCCCGCTCTGCCCTCCCCGAGCACTGCTCACAGGGGCTTGGGGGGACCTGTGGTCACTTCTGGAGCAGGCCTTGCCCTGGACAGTCCCGATGGCCCCGTTTGCTGCTCCGGAGGTGGCTGAGCTGAAGGGCAGCTTTGTTTGGAAGTTTTTCCGCTTCAGCCATTCCCTGCAGGGAGCCGATTCTGCAGGCAGGGAACTGAAACTGGTGGGAGTAAAAGTGTGGCAGGGACATGGGGCTGAGTCTGAGGCTTCAGTGCTGCCTAATGAAGGATCCAGCCCCAAGCAGGATTTTTCTGCCTTTCACTGGGTGGTTTGTGCAGTATACCTGCACTGAGTCCTGCATTTTGATTTCAAACCTTACAAGGGAAGGGGAAGGCAGAGGGAGCACTGCCTCTTTCTGTCAAGCTGCAGCAGCTCAGGGCATGGAGCTGCATTTTGCTTGTTTATTTATATATTTTTTTTTACGTGGGGTTTACACACCCACTAAGCCTGGAAATAGCTGAGCAGTGACTCACACGGGCTGGTTTAGCTGGTCTGCTCTGGGACACAGCTGCGTTTAGCAGCTGGGGAGGACTTCCAAAAGGTCCAGCTCCGCAGGGGCACAGGGTGTTTTCCTTCCCCTGTGTTTACTTGCCCTCGGAGCTTGGCCAGCATGGTGTCCCAGAACTCATGG
>JACDOX010000537.1:206131-218513 GCA_014549065.1 Cardinalis cardinalis
AAACTGAGTGAGATTTAGGCTTTGGCTTTTTTCCCTCTTTTTTTTCCCTATTGTAAATGATGACTGGAAGTAGAACACTAATAAGCAAAACAAGCATTTGCCTGAAACGTTTTTTTGACCTAGTTTTCAGTAAATTTGGGCCAATGTTTTTTCTCATTTTTGACTGTCAAAACAGAAAACAAATCCTTTGTGATAGGTCAGATCTTTTAATTCCAAAGGCTATGTGTGCTCCTGCGAGGTCTTAGCACCAGTGCTGTCCAGTGGGACACGTGCATGAGAGCTCTGCACATGGATGGCACAGGGAAATGTGGAAAACCAATCCTTTATTGTCATTAGATTGCAATTAATTTGGGTTTTTCTTCATAAATCTTGCTTTTAGTTGCTTTTTATTTAGCAGGAACAATACTGCTGTTTTAGCTTTGATGCTGCCAGGCACTCCTGAAAAATTTGGATGCTATTGCAGGCGCTGAGGGGTCCGTGGAGGCGTCCTGGGCTTTGTGACTGTCAGGAAAGCTCGGAAGCCCCTGGACAGTTCTGTCAATGGGAGCTTGCTTTGGGAAGGAGTCCCAGGGCACAGGAGAAGGCAGAGCCAAGCTGAGCCCTTCCAGCTGAGCCCCAGGCAGCTCCTGCACACCCAGGCTGCTGTGGGCTGGGGTCAGTCCTGGACAGCTCYAGAACAATTCTCATTTTCCTCCGTGTGCGTGGGTCAGGGGCTGCTGGGGCAGCCCAGAACTGCCCAACTCCAACACTCCAGGGTGGGTGCAATGGGCTGGGAGCTCTCTGTGCCCCCTGTCCCTCCCCCAGCAAGGCRGAAGGTGCAGTTGCTGTGCTAATTGTGCTAATGAGCAGAGCTGGTGCAGTTTTTGGCACAATGGTGTGGGGCAGACCAGCAGGAGAATTTCCAGCCCCACAGAGGTGCTCTGATTGAATCTTCACTGAGTCCTGACCTCCCGAGGGGTCTGGACATGGTAATCACTGTAAATAAAGAGGGTCCCTTCCTAAAACATGTAATTATTTAATAGAGAAATAATGCCAATCAGGCATCTGGCAGAGAAGTTTTGGCCTACTTATCCCTGCCCAAAATCACTGTCTGCATGATGATGCTGATGGATTCAGAAGCCAGAAGGACCCAATGGTGAATGCCTTTCATTTCTGTGCTGGAATGCACCCTGGAAATCAAAGTGAGCAGAGAGGCAGGAGGTGCTGCCCTGCACACACTGCTCCACAGAGCTGAGGGCTGGCCCAGCCTGGGGTTTGGGACACGATGGCACAGGGATGGTAGTTTGGGACACCGGAATGGGTTCACTGCACCCTGCAGAAGGAAACTCTTGATTCCAGCCTTGGCCACCGTGCCACAGGTGCAGGAGCAGTGGCCCTGGCTGTCACACTGCTGTGGCCCTGGCTGTGACCCTGCTGTGGCCCTGGATGTGGCTCTGCTGTGGAAGGTGAAACTGGCTGATTCCTGGCCTTGGAATTTACCTGCCCTGGGAACTCCCTCCAAGCACCATTTCCTTGCCCTCCTGGTTGCTGCATTTTCTCCAGAGTGAGAGGTGATATAACAGAGAACATGAGCATTGTGCCAGGCAGGGAGAGATGAAGAGCAGGACATGAGGCTGGGGCAGCAACTGCTTTCCCCTTTTTCTTAGAGTTTCTGCTGGGACACAGAGGAATCCCTTGGTCTTGTGGTGCAGCGAGATCTGTGTGTGGAATAAAAAATGGGCAGAAAAGCCAAGCTGGAGGGGTGGCGTGGCTTTATCCAGCTTTTCTTGCATCTCTGAGACCCAGCTGGGTTTTCCTCCAGCCTCGCAGATGCAGCTGTGCAAGCACCATGGCTCCTTTGTGCTGCGGTGAAATGGGGATAATGATAAACACTATCCCTGTAGAAACTCTCAGAAAACCTACCAGTGACTGCATTGAGGCCAAGATGTTACAGGAATGCCTCCCTGGATGGCTCTGGGTGCAGCAATTGCTGCTGTGTGAGACTGAAAGCTGCAGACAGGAGTGGGGATGCTGTGCTGGGCATGCACGTTTGCAGCACTGCACTGTGCCTGTTCTCTGTGGCTGTCTGGATTTCCACAGGGATGGGGCCCAGGGTGGATTAGCACTGATCTGGGGGATTGTCCCCTGCGTTCAGGGCACTGCCTGGGGCTGGAGATGGGCTTTTGCCATGGGATGCCTGTTCTTACAGTAATCCTGCTAAAGCAAGAGCCTGTGCAAGGGCAGGATGGAGAACAGGATTGTGCATGGCATGGGATATCAGGGGCACCAGCCCCACGGATAAACAGCTGAGCCGTGTCAGGCTGGTCCTGATTTACAGCCAGGCTCCTGCAGAATGGATAAAAGCCAAATGGGAGCCATGGAAAGGGCTCAGGGGAGCCCAGGATGGATAATCAGCTTTCACACTCCCTCCCAGCACCTCCCAGCCAAACTCAGCGACTGCAGGGCTGAACAGCATTGTCCCACTGGCTCCTTGTGTACAAATCCTCACCCAGGACCCATCCAGGGTGCTGGGGGTGTGCAAATGCTGAGGAATGAAGGGTGATTGTTCCCCAATCCCCAGCAGCCCTTCCACCAGTTCCAGGATGAGTTTGGAATGCTGTTGGGGTTGGTGGGAGATGGCTTTTCCCCACACACAAGGATTTCCAGGAGCTTGAAAGTCTCCAATTCCAAATGGGCACATACATGAAACATTGAAACATGAAAAATAACTCCATTTTAATGACATTTTTAAGAGTACTTTTTTTTTTTTTTTTCCTGTAGAAATGCCAGAGCTGTCTGAGCTGAAGTTGTGTGGAGTGAAGTACCTGCAGTTTGAAAATTCAGCACTGTCTGTTTGTGGCAGTTCAGTAAAATCTGCACTTTGAATGCGTGAGTGTTTTGGGGATGAGAAAAAGGTGCAGCCCAGGTCACCAGAAAGTGTCTGATGAGTTCTGGCAGCTCTGTTGGACAGGCTGACTGCGCAGGGTGCTGAAGAGACAGGGACAGCTCCCTCTGCCCTGGAAAACAAGCAGAACTGGTGTAAGTAAAAGGCAGGGAATGTTTTGCTGTTGAGGGGGTGATTGGCTGATTCCTGGCCTTGGAATTTACCTGGGAACAACCTCAGGCCAATGCACACAGCTGGAAAACCCCACGTGCGGCAGGATTGCACCTGGACACGAGGCTTTTTCTGGAGGCGAGAGGGATGTCCTTTGGACCTGGGATAATCCACACCTCTCGTGCTGGGAATCCAGAGTAGAGCCCAGAAGTGCTCTGGCAACATCAGCTCCATCAGCAGGGACTGTCCGGGCTGAGGAAGTGGGAGTCTGGGGCCCACAGCCACCTCATCTCTCATTCCACATCCCTCTGCCCCAGGCTGGATACAGGACAAAAGACCTTTCTTCAACATCTGGGAAAAATTAGAGACAACCCAGCCTTTCCCCATGTCAGTAGCTGCAGTGGGGAGAAGGGACAGTAGGAAATGGAGCAAGGAAAGGTTGATCACAGGCCCAGACTTGGCCCTCCAGCAAATGCAGACCAGATAGTGCTAAATAAAGCTATTTCAAAATACAGCACAATGTATGTGATCCGGGTCATGGTATTCCTGCTTTTCAGGCAGCTGTTTCTCTTGCAATTATTTTTCCATGCCAATGACTTCTTGGTCCRCGGGGCTCAGCCACCTCTCCCCTGCACGTGCCAAACTTGCATTAACTCTGGGAAGTTGTGCCTGTGCATGGAGAGCAGAACAGATCCCCTTTCTGTTTTCAGGAAGGGTTTGTGTGTGATTTATGAGCCTGGCGAAGCAGCACGGAATGCTGGAGTGCCAAATGAAGGCATGGCCAGCAATCGAACGGACGAGGYGAAATTCAGAATTAATTACTGGAACAGCAGAGCCGCCGTGGAGCCATGGCAGCTCACGGTAGCTGCTCCAGGCAGCTTCAGGTGCAAAGGTGTATTTGTTCATGGCTCAGGGTTTTCATCTCCGTGCTGACAGGGCGATAATTCAATCCTATAAAGCAGCAAATTATCACTGCCTGCTTAGCATTAATTTCTCTCCCCAATGGACACCATAAAAAAGTGAATGCTTTCTCCTCAAGGCCTCGGTGGAGAATTTCCCATGGCAGCCATGAGTTACAACTCTGTCTCCAAAGGCATCCTGTAAATAACACCTCAGGATCTTAATTCATTAAATAAATCTGATGCCTCACCCAATCTATAGCACCCAGGATATTCAAGTCTCCTTCTAACGAGGCTGTCAGTGCTTTTTCCCTCTCTCTGAGGTGTGTGTGGCACAGGCACAGGTGGATTTATCCACACCTCCTCACCTACAGACAGAAAACTGTGTCTGTGCACACACCTGAAGCACTCCCAGGCTCTGGGAGTGAGCCAGGGCAGATGTGGGCCAGACCTGCTATTTTCTGWCCCTCCAGGACAGCCCTACCTGCAGAGCTCTGTTAACAGCTCCTGATGCTGGCTGGGAGCCTGTCCCTGTCCTGGSGCTGGGAGAGCCCTGGGGCTGGGTATCCTGCTGTCCTTGTCTGAGGGAGCCTGTCCCTTTCCTGGGGCTGGACATCCCTCTGTCCTGAGGCTAGGGGAGTTCTGGGGCTGGACATCCCCCTGTCCTGGGGCTGGGCATCCTTCTGTCCTGCCCCGTCCTGCCTGTCCCTGTCCTGGGCCCTCACAGCTGCCCCGATGTCCCCTGTCCCTGTCCTGGGCCCTCACAGCTGCCCCGATGTCCCCTGTCCCTGTCCTGGGCCCTCACAGCTGCCCCGATGTCCCCTGTCCCTGCAGGGCTGGCTCTGCCCTCACTGCAGCTGCTCAGCTGCATGGAGATGCCTTCAGCTGGCACTTGGGGCATTTGGGAAGTTCCCTGCCCTGCTCCAAGGCCACTCGAGRTGTTTTATGTGCCCTCGAAAGAGAAGCACCCCAAAAACATGGGAATTTTCACTCTTCAGCTGCATAGGAGCATTGCGCGGTGGCAATGGGCTTGTGTGCACATGAGAGGGCTTTGAAAAATTTAATTTCCCAAGAAAATGCTGAGCTGCTGTGAATATAATAATTAATCCTGGAAGATCTGCTGGAGCCCTGTGGTGTGTTTGTTTCTGCTCTAATTCGTGCTGAAGGGGGGAAATTTTGCAAGGATTGTTTTCATTTCTAGCAGGATAATGTCCCCACTTTCTCTTTTCCTTTTTGATTAACATAAAAGGGCTAAGGAAAATTAGCTTGCTGCTGGACTAATTTGGTGAATGTTTCACCACGGAGCATCTTTTGATTGCTGAGTCCTACCCTGCTGCAGGATGCTGACAGGGAGCATGGCAGGGTTTCCTGATTTACTGCTATTTTGGGCATTGCCAAGTTGATAGGGCTTCCAGTTTTATTTTACTTTTTAAATCTTTTTTAAAGGCTGGGGGGGGGGAAAGGGATGGGAAGGAAGAAAAGAGCTCAGTCAGAAAGAGGCTTTGTACTCCTGGTTTTCCTGGTCYAGATTCAAGTGACATTTTCTGCTGAGTCCATCACCCTGAGTCCGTACAAGTGACACCAGGTCCCTTTGTCCCCTCTGCCCTTTCCATGGAGTGCCACAGCTGAGCCAAGCTGCACTGCAGCCCTGATGAACTCCACAATTAGCTGCCCTAATGAAGAAGCAATGTGCAGCCATGGCTTTGCTGATTGCACTGCAGTTTTGGCAGAGCTGCTCTGCTGCTGCTGTGCCCTGCAGACCCTGGGAACTGACACCCACCGGGGCCCGGGGCTTCACGGACTCCCAGCGATTCAGAGGGAAAACAATCCTCCACTTTCTCATTAAAAGATGAAAGAGAAGAGCCTTGGTCCCCCCGGTTCTCTCCCCTCGAACACGGAGCGATAATTCTGAGCCAGAGAAGCCGCTCCTCGTTCATGGCCCCTGATTAGGAAAGACAATGGGATTAGTTCGAGCCGACTTGAGAGGCCTTGGTGACTCCTTCGCTGGCTAAATCGTGGCCCAGGGTGGATAATGGGAGATTGATTAGGGTTAATAGACTTATTTTTCCAGGTCACCCGCACAGCACTCTGGGTTGCGGGGCTCCACCACATATTATTGCAAGCCATAAATCAAGGGGCTCGGCGGGACCTCGGGGCTCCCTCCCTCCCTCGGGTGTCGGGGAACAATTGCCCTTTGTGTCCCCAGTGCCAGCTTTGCCAGGGCTTGGTCCTGGCAGCACCCAGCCAGCACCAGAGGAGCCGGAGCCTGGCCAGGCAACACTGCCCCCAAAGGCTCAGCCTGGGCACAGGACCGGGCTGGGCTGAGCTTTGTAAAGTGCCAGCTTTGCCAGGGCCTGCTCCTGGGGGCTCCCAGAGGAGCCAGAGCCCAGCCAGGCAGCGCTGCCCCCAAAGGCTCAGCTTGGGAGAGGGACCAGAGCTGAGCTGAGTTTTGTAAAGTGCCAGCTTTGGCAGGGCCTGGTCCTGGAAGCACTGCCCCACAAGGCTCGCCTTGGGCAGAGGGAGTGAGCTGGGCTGAGCTTTGTAAAGCGTGTTCTGTGACTGCTCGGGATGAATGGGAGCCCTGGAAGCCGCTCTGTGGGACTCCCCGAGCTGTTTTCTCTCATTTCTGAGGTTACCGAGCGTGTGGCACAGCTGGAACAGCTGGTGGGGCTGCCCCATAGCGGCCCAGGCAGAGCTGCCCAGGCGCTGGAGAGAAGGACGGGGGGAAAACAGCGAATCCCCCAAGGTTTGGGAAAGGATGGGGGAACAGCGAATGCCCCAGGGTTTGGGGCTGATTTGGGGAAGGATGGGGAAACAGCAAATTCCCCAAGGTTTGGGGAAGGACGGGGGGAACAGCGAATCCCCCAAGGTTTGGGGCTGGTTTGGGGAAGGACAGAGGTGGAACAGCGAATCCCCCAAGGTTTGGGGCTGGTTTGGGGAAGGACAGGGGTGGAACAGCGAATCCCCCAGAGTTGGGGGCTGGATTGGGGAAGGACAGGGGGAACAGCACTGCAGCCTGGCCACGCTGGGAACCCTAGTCTGCCTGAAGCACAGAGGCTTGTCCCCAGTTAAACCAGCACCGTGGCTGGGGATGGCTGGGGTCRCTGGGAGCAGCTTTTGGTGGATTTCTCTCCCCTCCTTTAGACTGAGGCTCTCACTGCTCCCAGCTCCTGCTCAGGTTTGGAAAAACCTCCCAAAGTACCCTCTCCTGGTGTGACTCKCATTTCCAAAAATGTCCTTGCAGACAGCATTTCCTTCCCATGGATGGCTGATTCCAGGGCTGCTGGAATAAGTTTGCTTTTCTTTATGCAAATTGAGAACTGCAAATAATTTTGGCAGCCTTGTCCTGGCTCACAGCAGTACAGAACCAACAGAACATACGTGGAGTCGATGACAACTTTATAATAACAACAAAATGCAGGCAGATCAAGCATGTGTATCCCTTGTTATGTCTTCACTGTGAAGGGAGAGGTGTTTTTACACAGATAATTACTGCAGATATCCACCTCGGTGTACATTGCAAACTGTGATAAGATAATGTTACCTAAAAGGGACTGGCTGGCTTTTTCTTCCCTAGGTATATCTGGGCAAAATCTATAATTCTTTGTCTAGACAATGATCTCACAACAAGAGAATGAACTTCAATTAGTTGTTTTGATGGGAAAAACCTTTTGTGTAATGGAGACAAAGCCAGAGCACTTATGAGCAACTCTACAAAAACAAACCAGTGGGTGCCGAAACACAGGGGATGGGGAAGGGTGGCAGCAGCAGCAGGATTTCATTTCTAAGTGTCACACAGTTGTTTCAGATGCTGGCACACACCTGCCCTGGTGACAGAGGGAAAGGCAAAGTCTGCAGCTCTCTACCCACAGCCTGTGTCACACAAAGGAGAGAGAGGGAGCATTTTCCCTTCTCATTCTGCCTCTGGAAAGTGCCAGGCAGGTCAGGGGGGTGAGATGAAGGCAAAAGCCTCATGGCCACGTGCGTGGAGAGCTGTTGGGGCTGTGGCAGTGGAGCGAGGTCGTGCCTGGTGTCCCTGCAGGACACTGAGGGCCTCAAACCTGTGCCCTTCCCGTGGTCATGGCCCTGCAGTGCTCTCTGAATGGAACACCTGGGTTTAGGCTGCTTCTGCCAGGCCTGGGCACCCGAGGGAGCGGCACCCCTGGCACTGAGGTGCTGAGATGTCACGCCATGCCGGTGACTGGTGTCACCCACAGCCACAGAATCCARCACCCTCTGCTTTCAGAGCCCAGCTTGGGGGAGTGTGAACGGCACCTGGCAAAGAAAACCAGCATTCTAGAAACTTCCTTGTTTCCCCTTTCCTTCCTGCAGCACAAGTGCCCCAGCAGAGCCTGGCATTGCTTAGGGCTCCTTTGTGCACAGACCCTGCTGTAGGTGACAGACCCCAAATGGGCTCCCTGGCCCTCTCAAGGCCCTGCTGCCCCCAGCCCTGGGGCTCCCCCTGCATCCCAGCACTGGCTTTTCCCTGGAGAGAAGACCCAGAGCCAGCCTGACATGGCCATGCTCCCAAGGGATATCCCTGAGAGGGGATGGAGCCTGGTTTTCCAGGTATTTTCTGGTATTTTCTGAATCAGCTGTCAGCAGCTGCAGCCCATGGGGTTTCCACTGGGGGGGACCTGCTGCTCCTCTTCAAAGCAGAGCTTTAAATACATTTCAGCTTTTGTGTCGCTTCAGCGTGGACTCAGATCATCCATCAAAGATGACTTTTGATCAGAGTCCCCTCGGGAGGGTCCCCTCAGCAGGAAACTTGAACCAGGCAGGCACAAAAGAAAGACAAGATGAGGAAATAATAATACTCTTTAGGCAATGCCCTTCATTAATATCTTCAATAAACAAACATGTACATCTGAACATGACTTCTCTCACACACACTGTTATCACTCAGCTCTATTCCACATGAAAGCACACATGTCATAAGCCATTCCAGCTCCCATCCCCAGTTAATGTATTAGCACTCATTTCATTTGCATTTTAATGGCAAGACTACACTTTTCAAATAAATGACTGCACTTTATCAAAGGATTACTTCATTTGGGCTGTGATGCTGCTCTGCCGAGTGTAGAGCTTGCAGAAAGCCCTGCAGAGCAGACCCAGTGGGCTCAGGAGCTGCAGCCCTGCTCTCTCAGCTCTGCAGGGAGGGAAGCAGCAGCACTGGAGGGYTCTGGCTGCTCTGGGCTGCAGGGGATGCTCATTACGGAACTTCACTCCCACATTTTGTTCCTGCAGGGACYGATCCAGGGAACATTCAGGGCTAGAGGTGGCCTGAAATGAACCTGGGGATGGAAATCCCTGGGGCTTCTCTCTGCCCAGGCTTTGAATCTGTGCTGCGCAGCTGAAGCTGGTTCTGGTGCTGGGCCCGTTCCCAGCAGAGCAGAGCAGAGCAGAGCAGAGCAGAGCAGAGCAGAGCAGAGCAGCCTCCTGCGGGGATGGGTCAGCAGCCATCAGAGCAGGGAGAGCACAGTGGCCACCCTGTGGGCTCAGCTGGAAGGTTCTGGGCCCCAAGAGCCACATGACAGGCATAAAAATAGAATCAACCTTTACTTCAAGAGGAAGAAAGACATTCCAAGCTGCACATGGGTTGCTAAACCTCTGGGTAGTGAATAGAGGAAGAGGAAAACAGGAGAAGAGGATGGAGTCTGTGTGGGGAGAGGCTCTAACAGTGCCTGAGGCAGCACTGCTGGCCCAGGGGGAACAGGCAGGAGGGGTCTGGATGCTCCTGGAGCTGACACCTGGCTTGTCCTAAGGTGGAACATCCCTTGGCCACCCCGGGACATGGAAGAGGGGCTGCTGCCCCTTTGGGGGACCAGTTTGGCTGCTGGGCTCCAGCCGGGGAGGTGCTGGAGGGAGATGGGGGTGGAGCAGCCCCAGCTGGGACGTGGGGATGGAGGGAGGTGGGTTATGGCAGCCCCGGGAGAAGCTGCTGGGAAGAGCCACGGGGGCTCCTGCAGAAGGGTGAGCCCTGGAGGGGGTGGATGTGGTGGGATTTGCCTGGGAAGGGGGTGGAAATCCATGAGGGCTTTCCTGGCTGTTATTTCACTCTGAAGTCTTTTCCTTGCACGAGTGCTGGGGGAGTTTGGAGGTGGTGGAGGTGTCCCCAGGTGCTCCTTTGCTCTCGTGCTGAACACCTGGCTGAGTGAGAGCTGCTYACAGGGAAACGTGCTGTAAAGTTCTACACGTTTGCTTCATGCTGTGTGCAAAGGTTTCTGTGGCTGAAAGGAAAATCTGTACCACCACCTTTTAAATTTCCTCCTTCCCTGTGATTGTAATTCCATTTATGAGCTCCTGCTTGCTGGAGAAAGCTGGTTCATATTGCCCCAGTGACTGGGGAGGCAATCAAACTGTCCTGAAACATCAGCAAGTTTTATTTTAAAACTTAAGTCAATCTTCAGCTTGAATTGGAACAGAAGTGAGGTGTCAGATTGCATTTGTTGATAGGAAAGCTGTTGTGGCAAATACTGTAAAAAGGAAAAACAGAGTCTGTGGATTAAACACTGCATTAAGTGGGGGCAGGGTAATTGAGTGATCTCAAGCCATTATTTGTAAGCCAGGCTGTGATAATGAGGGATGCTGAGGGATAATGAGGAGCCCTAAGGTGTGAAATGCTGGTGGAGATAGTAGAAATATGTTGCAGCTTTGGTTTTTTTGTTTCCCCCTTTTTTTTAATCCTCTGCTCCAAACCTCATCCCTCAAGATCTGTAGCCTTGAAAAGTTAGACATAAAAATCCCAGGCCCAGAGCTCCCAGCCAGCTCGTGCGAGTGACTGCACAGGGGATTTGAGGTGGCTTTGGGGTGTCCCCTGTCAGGGGATTTGAGGTGGCTTTGGGGTGTCCCCTGTCAGGGGATTTGAGGTGGCTTTGGGGTGTCCCCTGTCCCTGCCCTCTGTCCCACAGCAGCTCAGGCCAGCCCAGCTGAGCTCCTGCCTTGCAGTGCTCAGCTCCAGGAATTACTGTGCTGGGAGGAGGGAAATGCAGAGCAAGGAGTGAACGTGCCTGGGTTGTCATTAAAATAAAACTGTTCCCGTGCTTTTGCAGCCTCCAGAATTACGGCTGCAGATGATAAAACAGCAGTGGTGCCATGAGCCTTTTTCAAGCAGAGCTTTATTCCTAACCCAGGCTGGGCTGCAGCAATTGTGCTGTGCAACCCTTGCATTTCCAGAGAAGAGAGCTCACGTTTAATGTGCTGCCTTGTGGGGCTTTCTTTGCATCCCTAATGCCTCAGCATTCAATAGCTCTGTGCTTTGCAGGGCCCTGGAGATAAAAGAACCAATATTCCTTCAAAGGTTATTTCCAACACAGGAGTAGTTAAGAAACCGTCTGCACACAAACGACAAATTATTGTAATCTGAACAAAGAGCAGGGCAGGTCCCACCAGTTGGAAACTTAGAAGAAGCCATAGACAAAGATGTGAAAATGGATTAAAAAAGGAGCTCTGACGTTCCCAAAGGCAGCAATGGGGCTAAGCGCTACAAATGAGGGAGGCTTCAGGAGCAAACTGGGAGCTGAGTTGCCACGTTCTCCCCCTCCTCCTGGGAGCTGCAGTGCAGCACTGCCAGGGCTGGGAGCTGTGTGCTCCTGGGGCTGGTCCTGCCTGCCTTGGCAGGGAGCAGGAGCCTGCTCCTGTGTCTGCTGTGAAATCAGAGGGGAAACATTCCTGCACAGCACGTTGCTTTCCTAATCTCACCTTATCAGCCTGGCTGGCAGCTCAGCCCTTTGGCTCCTGTGGTGGGAATAACGCTGGGGCAGGAGCTGCTTTCCAGCTGGGGTCTGGGGGCGGCAGAGCACAGTGCTCATTCTGGCCTCAGGATCCTGTGTGCAGAACTCCCGAGGCCTCTCTGAGCCGGGCTGGGGCAGCTCCTGCAGGGTGGGAGAGGGGAGGTGGCTCCAGGCCTGGCTGCAGGGACAGMGCCTGCTCCGGGCTGCGTATGGGGCACGGCACAGGGTGTGCCAGGGCTCTGCTGCTGCCGCTGCTCCTGGAGCCTGAGCAGGTGGCATTGCAGCATGTGTGTGTGTGTCCCCTGGCACTGCAGCTTGTGTGTGTGTTCCCTGGCATTGCAGTGTGTGTGTGTTCCCTGGCATTGCAGCGTGTGTGTGTGTCCCCTGGCACTGCAGCTTGTGTGTGTTCCCTGGCATTGCAGTGTGTGTGTGTGTGTCCCCTGGCATTGCAGCTTGTGTGTGTCCCCTGGCATTGCAGCTTGTGTGTGTGTTCCCTGGCACTGCAGCTTGTGTGTGTGTTCCCTGGCATTGCAGCGTGTGTGTGTATCCTGGCATTGCAGCGTGTGTGTGTGTCCCCTGGCACTGCAGCTTGTGTGTGTCCCCTGGCATTGCAGTGTGTGTGTGTGTCCTCTGGCATTGCAGTGTGTGTGTGTGTGTTTCCCCTGGCACTGCAGCATGTGTGTGTGTCCCCTGGCATTGCAGTGTGTGTGTGTGTG